>JAQGCB010002117.1:0-12360 GCA_034698835.1 Protaphorura tricampata
TTGCAAATTATATAATGCTACATTTTTTTAAACCCAAGATGCACGACTTTCTTTTAGTTTCAACTATTTTATTCTAACTTCAATTATGAAATCGAATCAGGCGTGTTGGTGGCGAAGCGGTCCGTATTTCAGAACACTGTTCCGCATGGACAAGGTGGCGGGACTGTTCTCTTCGTCACGTCCAAGAGACATCAGTATTTACCGGCAAGTGATTATTCTTCTTGCCAAGCTCAATATCTTTTAGTCTTTCTGCTCTAAATTTTTAAATCATTCAATATGAGATACCACATGTATGCAGGAAATCCATGAGCGAGAGGAAGGCGGAACCCCTGCAATCGTTGAGTCCATTCGCCTCTGTTTAGTTTTTCAATTGAAAACCATTATTGGAATTCCCTCTATAATTAAGAGGGAATGGGAACATACAAAGTACAGAAATTTTCTTATCAAATACATATCATGTGACATTTTACTAATCGAAATGTTGTGCTCAGGCTAGTTTTGGATGCGTTTAATGAATTACCGGAAATCATTGTACTTGGACCAACGTCCATACCCAGGATCCCCATTGTCTCATTTATGATCAAGCACTTGGCAAGTGTAAGTGTAGCACAGACAATCTACAAACTTATATCAGCACCATGTTGCCCCATTTGGACTTACGTTTCCATATCTAATCGGGTAATAACTTGTACTCATTCGTAGGGATATTTCCTTCACCATGATTTTGTGGTCGCCGTACTGAATGATTTATTTGGAATCCAATGCCGCGGAGGATGCATGTGTGCTGGTCCTTATGCTCAAAATCTACTTGGAATCCATGATGAGCTTGCAGTCGTGTACGAGAAAATCCTTGGAGAGCCAAGGTAGGTCGTCTGTATTAATTTCCATTGATAATAATTGTTTCCTTGTGTTTGAATTTGATGCAGATTATGAGGTCGTTGCATTCCTTACAGAGAACACGTTCGATCAAATAAGAAACCAAGTTTCGACGTGATTTTCAAACCGGGATTCATTCGGC
Source organism: Protaphorura tricampata (assembly GCA_034698835.1). Lineage (NCBI taxonomy): Eukaryota > Metazoa > Arthropoda > Collembola > Poduromorpha > Onychiuridae > Protaphorura > Protaphorura tricampata. The sequence goes on from JAQGCB010002117.1 coordinate 1,019, forward strand.
TCTCCCTTCCGTACCACGTGTCCAACGAAGACATTCATTTTACGATTGCGGCTATTAAATTAATTGCTGAGTGCGGCTGGGAACTATTACCATTGTACAAATTATATCCGGCTAATGGATCTTTTCGATGTGCTCACAATCAATTCAAGGTAGGGTTTTCGGTTAGGTCAATTATTTGACCTATTTGAAAAACAGTTTATTATTAAAATTAATTTCGAATATTTCCAGAATGAGGAAATCCAAAATCCAATTAGCTCGTTCCAATTGGCGGAAGATAGAGAAATCCTACATTCGAATAACTTGAAGAACTTGGTATATTTGACTTAAGCAGAATGTTTAGAATATTCACGTGGCCTAATCAACAAATCAAGGCTAATGGCCATGATGTACCAACACACAAAGGAAATCGTGGAACCAACATTCAAAGCTAAGAGGAAACCATTCAGATGGTTCATGCTTCCATCTGATGCACTGGAATACATAAGAAATGAAGATTATGATGGCCGCAGCCCTACGCCCTTTGTACCGGTCAATTTTGCACCCGTATCCTCGCTCTTGCCTAAACAATGGTTACCCGGAAGCAGTATTGTCATCGTCTCTCTCGTCTCTCGTCGGAGTCTCATTACCATTCTGTCCACGATTCACCCAAACGCCTTTCACACAAATACGGATTTTTCCCAAGGGACACTCGTCTCTAATAGTTTGAATTATTTCCCGATACTCCCTACTGTCTAATTGTCTCAGCTGATTTTGTATTTCACTCACTGCCATATTATTGACTTAGGTTTGTCTCAATGACCTCAGACGTTAAGTTCCACTGTAGGTTGTTCGTCAGCAGTTGGACCCGATCTTCGATGTTCGCCCCCGTCTGAATTAGGATAAAAATGAATTCTAGGATTAACCTGGACTGACATTTGTGTTCTAGCCCTCATTTTTGCATTCCTGACCACTGCACTGTAGATCAACCCTGACACAACAAGTATGCAAACGACAAGAGCTACAAGAGCATAGAAATTTTCACTTTCCCAAAGAACTGAAACAGTTTCATCTTTCGCATCAGCGACATTTCCCGTGTTACTAGTGTCCGTCACATTTTTAACTGGTTTTAGAGTAACTATATTAGAAGAGATTCTATCACCCACAGCTTTTCCTGTTTTCCGAACTGATTCCGCACCTCTATTCCAATACTCTGTCAGAAATACAATAGGATGCGTAGAAGCCATCTTTGTACAACTTTACTGCCAGGTTCGTTTCCTTCGACAACTCCTAGCAGGGGCACGTCGTAAGTGAACGTCCTGAGTCACTGGTTCTTTTTCTTTTCTAGACACTTGAACCGATCGCTGTTCACTTACTCCAGGGTCTATCTCAACTGTTAACTGTTCCCCTTCAGACAACTCCGGTTCTCGTATCGGACTTGACAGAGCAGAAGTTAACTGGTCACTTTCACTGTCACTTTCCCCACTTTGTCCTGCACTCTCCTCTATAGTGCATTCAATTTTGGGATAATGAGAAAGTCGCCTTACACTTGCTCGTTCTTGTCTCAATTTTCCATTCTTATTTCTCTCAATGATGTAGATGTAATCGCTTAATTTGTTGATGATTGTGTATGGTCCTTTTGTTTTTGGCTGTAATTTGTCCGGTTCCCCTTTTCTTCGCGTCGGGATCTCATAAAGGACTAACTCTCCAACTTCAAAGCTAGCTGGTTTTCTCTTCTCATCGAATCGACTCTTCTGTGCTTCCTGTCGTTCTGCCAAGCTTTTCCTTGCTCGTTCAAATGCCAATTGCAGACGATGCGAGATCGCATCCGCTGTCAGTGACCGTGTTGGTAACCTTAAAGCAATGTCCATGGGTAGCACTGGTTCTCTGCCGAACATGAGAAGCCAAGGGGATTCCTTCAAAGTTGCTTGTGGAGAAGTATTGTGAGCGAAAATTGCTGGTGGAATGTTTTTATCCCATTCGACAAAGCTCTGTGAGGAATCCATGATTAATGAACTCAGCATTTCCGCTAATGTTTTGTTGAATCGTTCTGTTAGGCCGTTGCACTCTGGAGAGTATGGAGCAGTGAATTTTTGAGAAAATTTTAATGCTTTACTCAATTCCTCCATAAGTTTTGCCCGGAAACAAGTCCCGTTGTCTGTCAGAAGTACTTCGAATCCACCATAGACACAGATGACGCTGTCTACCAAAAACTGAGCAACTTCCGATGCCGTTCCATTTGGGAGAGCCCCACAAATCACATACCTTGTCATCATGTCCGTGACAACAATAATCATTCTATTTCCTTTTGAAGAAATCGGAAATGGTCCCAGAAGATCTGCTGAGACAAATGACAGCGGACGTAGCTTTGAAATAGTTTTATAGGGATCAATAGGGTTCAACCACCCATGTCTCTTCCTCAGAGGAACTTTATGAAATTTGCAAGTCAGACACCGATTTATATAGGCTTGAATCTCCCTATCCATTCCTTTCCAATAAAACCGTTTTTTTAAAGTAGTAATTGTTTTATCACGACCCAGATGTGCGGAAAATTGTGAGGAATGGTACAAGTCAATTATCCTTCCCCGAAGTGCAAATGGAACAACAATTCTTTTTCTTCCATCCCTTTCAACCTTGACTAAGAGTTCATTGTCCACACAAAATTTGTCCGACTCGTCTAGATGATTTAACACATCTTGGCACCACTCATCTAACATCTGAAACTCAACCATATCAATTCCTACATGAACAGTAGCCAAGGGTTCTTCGAGGCTGTCTATTTCACAGTCTTGAAAAGATTTCCGGATGACTTTCTTTTTCCGTATGGCGAATGTTGGAATGTCTAGCACCTCCTCTGTATCTAACGGCTTTTCGAATGGATTTCGAGAAAGACAGTCTGCCACTTTATTTGTTACTCCCGCTCTGTGCACAATCTTACAATCAAACTCTTGGAATTTTTGAAACCATCTGGCGATTCTAGTTTTTATTGCTTCTTTGATCTGGGAGAAGTAAATCAGCGAGAGATGATCTGTTCTGACAACGAATTTTCTGAGTGCTATGTAAGGTCGGAAAATGTGAAGGCTGAAGATCAAGGCCAGTGCCTCTTTCTCTGGCATCGACCACTTTCGCTCAGGACCAGTCAGAGTTTTACTAGCAAATTCGATAGGGATTTCAAGTCTCCGTTGTTTTCCAGTTTTAGTAACGGTAGTTTTAATCTGAAGTAGAACTGCTGCAACGCCATAATCACAGGCATCCGTATGAATTTCAACAGGAAGTTTAGGATCAAAATGCCCTAAAACATCCGTTCCAGTGAGTGCTTTCTTTATCTCTTCAAATGCCACGTCCTGCGCTTCACCCCATGCACCTGATATTTTCCCAATGGAGACTAGCTCTTGTAGAGGTTTGGCTTTGAATGACAGCTTGGGTATGAATTTTCTGTACACGTTTACCATCCCTAAAAATGATCTTAACTGTTTTAGAGTCTTTGGGGGAGGCATGTTCACGATACCCTCAATCCTTCTCGGATCTGGTTTCACACCTGCTCCAGAGATAATGAACCCGAGATACTTAATTTCGTCATACAAAAACTTACACTTTTGAACTTTCACTTTTAACCCCGCCTCTCTCAATCTATATAGGACTTTCCTCAGTCTATCCGTGTTCTCTTTGTGAGTCTTTCCATGAGGAGTAACGTCGTCTATGTAATTTGCAACTTCTTTTCTCATATCTGAGAATAGTCTGTCCATCAATCTTTGGAATTCCTGAGGCCCGTTCTTCACCCCAAAAGGCATTCGATCGTATACGAACGTTCCGTCACGTGTAATGAACGCCGTTTTTAAATCTGAACCGTCCGACTGGCATAGTTTTACCTGCCAATACCCACAAATTAAGTCAAGGGCTGAAAACGATGTACTGCCCGAGAAAGAAGCCAACACTTCAGACATTCTAGGAATTGGATACACAGAGAACTCTGTCACTTGATTCAACATTCTGTAGTCGGTGCAAAACCTCCATTTCCCATCAGGTTTCTTAGCTAAGACAACTATACTAGCCCACGGACTGTATGCACGTCTAATAACTCCAGCTTCTAACATTTCTTGCACCTGCTGTGAAATTATTTCATTTTCCTCCTCCGAGTACCTTGTCCACAATCTTTGCCTGATAGGAGGACTTTCACCCGTATTTATGCTGTGTTCTACCAAGTTAGTGCACCCTAAGTCTTTCACTTCAAGACCGAATATGTCCCAATATTCTCTCAACACTTCCAACAGATAGTCACGATCTTCTTTTGGAGCCTTAGGATTGATGTTGAATATTGTCTCGTCAAATTCCCTCTTCTCCACACATTCTATCACTGATGCAATATTCACCGTACGTAACTTGGGAATCACTTCTAAAATTCCGACTCTCAGTCCTTTGTATAGAGTCATTACATCATCAGTAGGGTTACACACAGCAATTCTTTGAGTCTCTTTTTGAATGACCGCAGGGATGACCCATATCCCATACTTGGCCTCAACACTCAAACTCGGAATTAGGGCATATTCCGTAGAATCTGTGGCCTTGTCACATTCATACACCACACTCACTAGTTGGGTCGTATTGGGCTGTATGCAAGTGGTAACTACAATGGTGGGCTCAATTTTCTCTTTATACAACACAATCTCATCATCAAATGGGAACAAATCCCCGAGCCGAGTGCTCTTCCGAATCAATGACATTTTATGTCTCTCAATTTTATTTGTTTCTGCGTCATTAGCCCTCTGCCTTGCAGATCGACTAGCCAAAGTACCCCCGCACAGGGTGTCGTTGCCCTTCTCCGGATATGGGAAGTTGATCAGGCCTCCCTCGCTATCCACGGATAACGAATCCCCACTGGGACTTAGCCCACGGGCACTCCGACGGGTCATACGACCAGGCTCACCAGGCCTGTCAACTTTGGTCTTCCACTGGGCCGCGTGCCCAAATTTTGGAAATCCCAGCCACCCACGAGTGGTGTTACGGGACCATCTCTTCAGTGTCTTCTCCGGTTTAGCCGCAAATGTGCTCTGCGGATTGGAATTATTTGACCCCTCTATTTGGGCTTTACTTTTCTCATTTTCCAGAGAAACCACATTTACTCTTTCGCCCCCTTTGTAAAACCATGCTACCTTGCCCGATCCACCTAGCTCTAACTGTCCCCAAGAATACAAGTCCAGTCTAATTCTGTCAAACAGGTCATTTCCTGTCAACACTAGTCCACGTGGCAAGCCCGATGCCACTAACATGAGATGAGAGAACTCGAAGTCCCCAACTTTCATTCGACACATTTTTTCACCCATAATTTTAATTGTACTTCCATTTGCTGCAACCACCCGATAGTCTAATTTTGATTTCTCCACCTTTGGAACAATAGATGCTTCTATCAAACTAACGCCTGCTCCGGTGTCTATAAGTACGTCTCTCTCATCACCGTCCACAATTGCTTTACAAAACACTTGCTTTCCTGCACCCAGTAAAACCCTCATTATTTGGTGTGTCGGGTTAGTTATTTCTACAGTTTTTGGGTAATGTTTGTAAGCTGTGAGCATGGGAACGTTGTCCCAACAGCGGTTGTTCCCTTCACTCACTGTCGGTTCCAGTTTCCCGGAGGTTTGCCCTTTTTGTTCAGTGCTGGCTGCTTGTTATTTTGTTTTCTTTGACTCGGGACTTCCTGTCCTTCGTCTCTCATTTTTTCCCAGCATTCTCGAATTAAATGATTTTGTCGGTTGCAATAGTAGCATCTTTTGGGTTCTTGTTTCCCTTGAAATCCCCCATTACCTTGTCCACCACGATCATTCCGAAATTTCTTGTTATTTGATTCCCTGCTGGGCTGTCGATTATTTTGATTTTGATTTGACTTCCATTCTATCGGTGGATGTCGTGGCTGGGGCTCGGGAGCCCAGGTGTCTTTTGTAGTTTGTTCAAGTGCTGATACAATCGTGTTTATTTGAGTGTCAAATTTTTCCAGACACTTCTGAATTCCGTCCCCTTCATTACTAGAAACTTCGTTTGACCTCTTTTGCTGTTGACCTTTCTGGTTTTCTATTGCGGCGACAATTGCACTGATTTTTGTATCAAATTGAGCCATACACTTTCCAATGTCCACCTGTTCGCGATCCGGAGAATCTCCTGTGTTCCGTTCGAGCCTTGCCTTCTTAACTTCCGGCTCATCTTCCATATCCATCCATGCCACTGGGACTTTTCTCTTCTCTTTTCCTTTGAGAGCAATATCGCGTGCTCTTTTTTCATCAAAAGTCTTCAGGTCTTCTTTTAATCTCTCAAGTGATCGATAATCCTTGTTCTGAAATTTTTCATGATACGGTTCCCCCAGGTGCTGAGTAATGAGAGTTGCCAATTGCTCTTCATCCAGATTTAAATCAGATTGATTGTGTAGTGTAATCATCCTGTAAAAATAAGTCATTCCGGTTTCTCCCATACCCTGACTGCGACGAAAGACTTCCTTAGCCTTTTTCTCAGCAAATTCTTTTTCAAATGCCAATTTTAGTGACCGCCAGGGAAGTTCCAGCCAGTGATTAGATTGAGCTCCCTTACTGTCTAATGTGGGTTCCTTTCTCAGATCGGACTCAAAGACTGACAGCCAATCCGCCGCTGCCCCTTCCACATATTTACCTAGAGACTCAACTTTTTGTTGTTCTGTCCATCCACACGCTTTGGCAAACCTCTCATACTTATCGAGGAAAACCCTTGGATCTTCATTCTTGAGATTGTCAAAAGATTTCATTGTAGTTTGTTGGATCAAATTAATTGCCACGGGTGCTGTTGTTGACTGTATTTGTGGTTGTACATGGGTAGTGACCCTTGTGGCTTGTGGCCTTCGAGGAGTTGCATGTGGGTTCCTTAAAGTTCTGGGAGTTTCTGGTCTTTGTTGTGTCTCTGGAATGTGTGTCTCGTCCTCTCTGTTGGAGATCTCGCCCTCATCTTGTGGAAACCGAGCTCCATAATTCAGCGTTGTTCTCCGATTTCTACGACGCTGCTGCTGATTTGCTATCATTTCCAAACGGAGAGATTCCCGAATTTGTTCAGTAAGAAACGCCAACTCTTCTCTGTTTATAGTCTGCCTCGGATGTCCTTGCAGACCACCCTGTTCTTCTCGTCCAGCTGGATTCTCTATTACATTTCCCAGTCTGGGTTCAAATCGCTGTAGAGCGTCAAAATTTATTCTAGGTCTAGGCTGATTCCTGATCTCCGCCTGTAGACCTCCGGCCTCATCTATTCTTTCCAACAATGCCTCTCTTTCCGCTCTGACTCCTATCCGTCTAAGGTCGTCGGCGTAGGCTTCCATCTCAGCTCTCCTTTGAGCTAGTTGCTCTGCTATTTCCTCCTCATTTCTTGATTGATTCAGCGGACTCCTATTGTCACGTTCGGGGGTAGGTTGACGACCTTGCTGTTGATTATTCAGTCCTTCTAAATCTCCCGAAACATTATGTCCGTCACCACCTACATCTACGTCGTCTCCACCACCACCACCACCGGGAGGGGTATCACCACGTCCTCTACCGACTCCTAACATTTCGCCGGCAAGTTCGTAAAAGTTAATTTGACGAGGTTGAGTCCGCCTGGATCGATTATTAACGAACCTTGACTCTACAGAGTTCGGATTTCTCCTGAGTCCCTCTCTATGTTCTGAGACAGGAGGAGTGTGTGGTCCCTCCTCGTCTATCGGTCGACTCATGAACTCTCACTAATAATGTCACTCAACTTAAACATTCACCAACCACTTGACCCAAATCCTCGATTTCCACGGTCAGTTTCTCCAAGTTCCTCCACTATTTGAATTTCAGGTTTTGAATAATGTATGCACACGAGCTGGGCAATTCTGTCTCCTTCACTCACATAAAAGTTCCGATGTCCTTGATTGAACAATAACACATGAATAACCCCTGTATACCCTCGATCAATGACACCTGCACCCGTAGTAATATAGTAATTTGAGGCTAAACCAGATCTCGATAGTATTTGTCCATAAGTGCCCGTTGGAAATTGAATACTAATGCCTGTTGAAACAATGGCTTTGCCTTTCCTAGGTATTGTAACGTTCTCGACGCTGAATAGATCAAAACCAGCATTAGTAGGCCAGCCAGGGCTTGGAGCACGAGCCTTAGGGCTACACAGTTTGACCCGAAGGTTTGACATTAGTCCGTCATAAGTCTACTCAGATTTCCATTTATTAGACCGGACCGGTGTCCTATGTCTTCACTAAAAATTTTATGTCCCCATAAAATAAAATAAAACATTCATCCGAGCTATGACCTCATGTCTCAAAATCTTAGGATCGACAAATTGACACGGTCTGTGAGCTAGACGTTTTGTTTTTGTAGCCAAGAGAAAATGTTTTGCGACAGGATGTACTGTCTAGAATTTCGTCGCCACCAAGTCGTAAACTTCTTGCCTTCGAAGAAATCAACTTGATAAAATGTCTTTAGTTCTATGACGTAGCATGCTCAGTCTAGATTATGTTCCCGTGAGAAATGACTGATGGTGCAGATTTCATGTGATGTGAGTTCTCTTGTTCTCAGAAACACGACACTCAAAATAAAATTTTCCAGACTGACGCCATCACGTCCGGTCGTAAAATATCACGTAATTCCTAAGCGTCTGTTGAAAGTCCAAAATCCTTTGTTTCGCTAGTTTGATACTCTGAGTACATGTAATATGAGTATGAGCCAAGGGGGAATGTGAGAAATATTCAGTTTGAACACCGAACTGTAGGGTGTACAACCACAATGAGACGGGTAGGACGACGCCCGCTTGGATGAGTCGAGGTCACTCTAGGTTTTCCGTAGTCGCTAGGTCTGGGCTCACATTTATGGCAATACCACAATAAAATACGGCCTCCAGTGAGCCGGGTCATACGTTCCCAGAAGGACACAGTGTCTTTGGGTTCAATGTCTATGAGTTTTTCCACAACAGTCTCTTCGTAACACCTAATACAAGAAATCTTCTTCTTCCACCACCAAGGTGCATGCATGATATTTTTAGTCCGAATCTATACTTTTATTGCCTCTTCCCACTTGGAGTGCGGGGATACCCGTAATCACTTGAGCGAGGACTACACGTTTGGCACACCCAAGGTAGCATGAAATTATGGTCATTCGTGGAAAGTTTCTTCCAGTACTTTATAGTTGACTGAGGTTCTACGAGGACAAGCTGTTCAGCTGGGACTGGAACTTGACATTGATTGCAGAAAATCCACTTCTTGAACCACCACGGAGCTCTCATTTGATAGTCTACTCTATGTTTGGTCAACTAATCCGAATGATCATATGGACAAAAATAATGACCAATGAGCATGAAGTAGAAGAATGACGAAGTCACCCAAAGAAATTGGAACAATATCGTCGTCACAATAGTTGACGTGCTAAAAATAGTCCGTGTACAATCCTTATGAACGTACGAATATCCCATCGACAGTAGGAAACCTGCACTCAGATAGCTCCAGAATGAGCAAACTAATAGTAGTCCGATTACCAATGTCACAGTACGATAGGTCATTCTATTTAAATCAACCGGTACAAAATGTAGACACCGTTGATCGCTTGAATGAGAAGAGCAAAGAAACAACACTCCAGTTTACAGTAACACAGAGCACTTGGCTCGACTTCGGACGCACAAAATGCCAGTCCTAATGCTGAGGTCAACAACCCTGCTAACAACACAGTCCAGATAAATGCTAAGGAAATGTACCAGCAAAGCCTTCTAGCCATTTGTCATTCTAATTTGAATTGTCACAAAAACGAAAAATTTCGGCTAACAAGCCTCGATTATAGCTCCAGAGAAACAAGGTTAGTTTAGTGCACAGGAACACAGGAATTAGGGCCAAAACTGTCCACAGAATAAACACTAGTGTAGCAACACAGACGGCGAAAATCTTCTCTAGTAAACTCATGTCTCTGACGTGATAATCCAAGTCTATCTTCTGTTTAGCTTCACTCCTATTCAATTGTAGCACATACAATCGCACGGAATAACTTCACAACATGAAGAACTGGTATGGCAGTGGCAAGCACTATAGCGATAGCACCGATAAGTCGACACAACAGGTAACAAATGAGATGCACGATTCTCACTAGTATGTTCAATGTAACCCCTACTGAAGCTTCGATCTCAGAAACTTGGAAGATATCCGCTAACGGCATTGTTTTTCACAGTTTTCCTACTTGGCTTTACTAATTATGCATGTAGGCTCATGAGAAAAGGTCCAAAGTAAATTAATGCGAAAGATGAGATGGCTAGAAAACCATTAAAGTACATCCAACAAAATCGAGCAATTAATTGGCACGCTAATTTCTCTAACAAATTTGTCATTGGCTTACAAAAATGGTTTTCCTGAACTACTGAGAGTGTAGTGCAAATTAGGGTACCCACCACTATAAACGCCATGCAGTACTTGAGCTGCCTATTTGACATTGTATCCTAGTTCATGATTTTCCTAATTACCAAAAAGAATTGTTTTAAAGAGTTACCAAAGTTGTGTACGCAAAGGACAACAACTATATTTATACAGACTCCTGTCTGTGTATTATTATTTTGTCTGTACTAGTCTACTGCACAATTGTCACACTATTTGTCAAAATAACATCATGAAACATTTGGTGGTCCTTCTATTTTCCCAATTCACAAAAATGTCACACACAAAATCGCAAAAACTTGTCATAAAATTCTCTGAAGTCTTGTCAAAACTTGAAATAGTTAGTCACGATTAACCGAATTCACAATGTATTGAGAAAAATAAAAATTTTGAGTCACATAATCCACAGTTTTTTTTTAAACAAAAAATGAGTTTTGAATTCTCACAGTATTTCCTTGTGAAATATTTTTAGGAATACCAAAAATGTCACCTTCAAAATTGGCCTAGTTTTCCAAGTGACTAGCCGTTTGAACGTCAATAGTCGTGCAGAAATTGTCAACCACAAAATCACCAGAATTTGATTAAATGTTTTCCCCTTGGGCACGGAAAAATATAACGGGCATTCAGTCTAGTCAATTAAATTTGGGAAATGTGTTAAGTTATTTTATGTTTAAATAAACGTTTTTCAGAAACACTTCAAATTCACTTGAGGGGATTTTCTCTCAACTTGTCTCAGGACGCCCCGTCCACACTTCACTTATAATTTTTCACTTAATTTTCACTAATCCTGGTCAAATTTGATGGAAAAACTGTCCGCTTTTCACCCAGTTTGTCCGTCAAATGGCACGGGCACCATGTCAAAGGGCTTTCACCCGGGTAATTAAAAGTACACAAAATTGACCAAATGTTCGTTATGAGTGTTTAATTTATTCAAAATTATTTAGGCCGATCGTCATAATGTTTTTAGAACATCCTC
>JAQGCB010002118.1:0-12360 GCA_034698835.1 Protaphorura tricampata
AATTCTCGTTGTTTGGTACTTTACCGACTCTCCGTACTACACAGAGAGCTGATTCAGCCTCCGTGCATTTAATTACAAACAGAAAGCTCCCGATAACCGTTCCCACGATAACCGTTCACCCGACAACCCTTCACCTGACAACCGTTCAGTTAATTGCCGTTCACCTTAACAAACGCCAGAAAGTTTGAATGTCCAGTATCCAGTTTAAAATGATTTTGTCTTTGTACTCTTGTCAAATATTGGATCATTATGGATGCCGAAATCATTGGAGTCTGACATCAGGTTCTGCAGTAGCCTGGCAAAGTGATATCCATTCTCTCGTAGTCTAGGTCACCCTATGTACTGAACGTCAAATTTTGAATTGAATTATTCGAGTACAACGTGGTGGGAACAGCCCCCCCGGTGCCCTTTATATTTCCACAATTTCATTTAGTTGAGCGGAAATGGGTAAAGAAAATTGTGAAAGGAGTTTTCTTCTCCCGTGTACCAAACTGGGTACATTGTACGTGCCAACGTTCGTTCAAGTTTCAGTAGCTGCACTGGGAGGGAATACGCAAATCGGGCCGTAGCCGCGGCTGTTAGTTAAACTATTCTGTGACACTCGATAGTTAGTTTCGTCAATTTCAATCTAAAGGCTGATTGATTGAAGACATTTGTAACAGTCTTTCGTGAATACTTATTACCACCAAAATAAGATTAGTAACAAAAAATACAATAGATCCGAGTAGGGTATAGACTCTCTTAACCAACGAGAAGATATACATATATCTGTTGAGTAACAATTGAACTGTATGTAAGTGTTTTATGACTTGTTCGTTTAATGATTATATTTTTGATCATAAGGTAGTTATCAAACATGGTCCGCTTGTTTACAACCGTTAACCCTGAAAAGTCATGAACCGAATAAAAAAGCTTACATATCTAACGAGACATATTTCTTGATCCAGCGCAAGTCAAAAACTAAAATGTCTCCAGAAGGAAAATGGTTACACGTTCAAGTACATTCTCTTCGATTTGAGTTTATTTCATTGTTACTGATAGATAATATAAGACACAAATCATTCAGAAGGACTACAATAATTATGTCATTTCCCTAATTGTTTGCAACCGTATAATTCATACTTATGGATTATTTACTCCCTTAGTAGTATTTTAGAACAATATCCAGCAAATTAAATACTTTTCAAGGACTTCGATTTGTGCTTTCTGCCAGTATACAATAAGAAAAAGTGTAGAACCGCTACTGTTCATATTCGAAAAGGCATGTGCATGTCCATGTGTATGGGAGTGAAACTGTTGAGAATAGATCGTCATCCCCGATTCTCATTTTATTTGAATGGCCGAAAAGAGTATTCGTCGTCCTGGAACTGGAGGAAGCGAGGCGAAGAGAAGTAGATCCGGACTTGCTCTGCTCCTCCACATTTCTTCCTTCATTCGGTAACTCGTTTTCTCTTTCTGAGCAACTTTTGGACGACGGACCGGGATGAGCAACCAGACTTGGGAGCCACCGAATCGGGAAGAATTCGGATTTTGCAACCCAGTCTGCCCTCATTCTCTTTCTAATATTCACACTGGCAAAAACTCCAAACCAGAGAGAGAAAGTGGCGGCTTGGACTTGGACTTCTGTGTCCGACCATACGACCACCACTTTATTGTTCTTTTTTTCCCCTTGTTAGAGTTACTAGAAAATCTATAGACTATTCAACCCTGGGAACACTCAACCTACTAATCCTTATAAATGTCATACAATACAATACAAAATACAATACAAACATTCTACATTGTGTTTTTGTTTAGTTTGTAGTTTTACGTGAAATACAAATGACTCTTGTGCGGTGTGGACAAGCAAGGAATAGGTTTGTTGTATAATTGGATTAGCTCGTTAGCTTTTTTTGACTAAAAGGACGCCCGACGACCAACCGACTCGTTAGTCACTACAAACAAATTTCAGAATTGTTCACGACAAAAGGCAATTCTCTTTGTCTCTCTCTCGCTCTCACTCATTCATTCCTTCATGTAGTTCGAAATTCCAACAAGAGAGAATTGCTTGTGTGCTTATACATCCTCTCTCTGTGAACCTTTAAGTAGCTAGCTAGTTTTCCTTCTACTAGCTTGTTCTGTACTTTCTCTTTCGTTTGTCCTGGGAAAAGTGGAGTGTGGTGAAGTGCAGTGCATGGCTAAGGATTAGAATGGAGATCCGATTGATCTCCTCATCTTGAGTGAAGAAAGAACGAAAAGGGAAGAAAAAAGAATAAAAAAAGGTTAAAGAGAAAGAAATGTAAGGAAATAGATTGGAATCCAATTCTTTCCATTCTGGATAACTCCAAGTGACTCTCGTCCTTCCAACTCCAACCTTCCAATCCTATTTCCTATACGTTTTCTCTTCTTTCTTTTTTTTTACCTCCGAGTGAAATCAGTTCAGTTTTTTTTCCTTCCCTTTTCTCCTTGACTGAATTTCTACTGATGCAACTGCTACATACTCCGAGCTGAGGTTCGAAAAAGTGAAGGAAGACGGACGAGGTTTCACAGTTCAGTCCTTTTTTTGTGGTTGGGGATGATTTCTAAATTAGCTGCTGTGAAAGTAAGTAACTGCATCCTACACGCCCTGTCTCTTCAGCTACCATTTCTTAATTGAAAGTGAGGTTAGACGCAGCGGCTCAAAGTTGAGTGGTTTTAGATAAGACACACATACGGCTTCAGCTCAACTTTATCGGTCTTAACCGCTGACTACGGAAATTCGGTTGTGTACGAAAGAATGTCTAAAAGTTAGTCATTTTAGAATGGATGGTAGTTTGAATTATAATGTTGTGCATAAAGAGTGAATAAGTTCACAGTTTACATTTTCATTAACCCTGCTATGTGGAGTGGTTGTCAGTTAATGTGATGCCGGCGTGTCGCGAATAAGTCCTGCACGAGAAAATTGGAGTAACGAAACGAACCTGTCTTGTTATATTGAACGACACTGCTTTTGTAGAAGTTACCGTCGCACAAATGATGTATATTACGCCTTCTTAGCGTTCTACGCGTCCGAAAACATCGGAAAGATTGGAATGCGCCAATTTAAGCAGCGGTTCATATTTTCAGCATTTGCAGCGTTTACAAGAAATAAAACGCGTAAACGAGTTTGATTGATTGTCTTATAAAGAAAGGTAGCGGGGAAAGTCCAAAATATGCAGATCGCGGTTTCAAAAAATGATGACTTTTCTATACGAGAGTTCAGATTCAATTTTATTAGTCATTCGATGCATAGCAATTAGATTTATATTTTTACATCCGCGGGTGGTGCAATTCCAACAGTATAGTGACACAATAACTTTATATTGCAGCAAGTTTACCGTGGATGTTCAAGAAGTAATAGCACCGGGAAACTCGTAATAAAACCCAGGATAGCACTACTTTCTCTGTAACATTAAATGGAGAAAGCAGAGTGGAAATGCAGAATTTCCGAGATTTGAATTTAGTCAATTTTTTTTTATTTAGACAATGCACGGGTATCAGATTGCAACACCCACCGAACCTAAACAAAATTAAAAAGCTTTATTTTTATAAAAACATTGAGTATTAGATGCATTATTACGTGCATTAGAGGTTTACGCAAAGTATTCCAACACGTCGAAGTATATGGTAGTTTAAGTGAAATTGCGGTTGAGTTATTTTAGAATGGAATTATTCCGAATGTACTGCCCTGGAGTAAATATTTATGGGTAGATCCCGCGATGTCCCATCGAATCTTGAAGCCTCGCCCACCCCAAAATCTGTTCCTCTGACACTGACAATTTTCTGACGCACGCACGGAAATTCACAATTCCACTTTTATTGCCCGAAAGTTATGTCAGAAAGCTGATGAGAGTGGTTCTTGCCTGTCTAGCCGGGAACCCATATACGGAGGCTTTCTCGATGACAAGTTTTGGACTAAAAGGCATACATTTCAGTGATATATTTGGGACAAGAAATCATTGCCCATCCTAGAGAACTTTAGTGTAGGTTGGCACGAGAGAGAGAGTATCGTATCAGGAATGACGTGGAGTTGAAGTTTGGGCATGTTAAGTTAAAAATACTAGAGCGTACGAGTCCTACGTTCTCCACACCACTAGAAAAGACATTCCCATCTGCTTCAACCCCTAGTCCAACGGACTTTCACTTTCGCGTTTTGGAAAAGAGCCAACAGAAATTTTAGTTTTGTATGAGTGTTCCGTACTGTAATTGTACCGAACCGACCTACAAATACTTACGACTTCTTTTTCTACCGAACAACTTTTTAAACTATAAATTCATAGATGAGTACACAACTAAACGCAAATCTTATAGTCACGTTAATAGGCGCTTTATTCAATTCAGTAGTCTGGAGGTTCCATTTTATTGCTACAACATAAACTGGACGTGTGCAACAAGACAGAAGGTACACGATTTGTTAAAAATGTTAGCTCTACTTTAAGATACAATTTGCTGTTCAAGGAACGATTTCTAATGACACGAAGATTTTTGGCTCAAATTTAAATATATTAGCGAACTCCGTACAAAAAACTTAGTCTAGCTTTCTTCCTTCTCCGGTTTGAACGTAATTGTTTTACTGGGCTCTGTATCTGCTTTGACAGTTCGGTATTTGTTATATTCAAATATTTTCATTTTTATATTTATATTCGCAGTTAATCATAATATTATAGTTGGGAGATTTCTTCGATGAAATGGGTCAGCGATTTGATGTGCCATAAACGATGTACTAAAGCCACAAATGGTGATGGCGAACTCGAACTTCTAAAGCATCGTGATCGTGACTGACTGTTTGCATAGCATCCGCGTCCGGGCTGAACAGCAGCGGAAGAAATCGACATCCTGGTTATTGTTTTTGAAGTTAACAACGTACTCGTTCTATTCTGACGTGCCTTTAAAAACATTTCTCTGAAATAAAATTGCGTCCGTAAGGATTGATCCCATGGTCTGATTACTAGAAACATAATTTTAAAATACTTCTAAACATTCGGGACACACACTAACAAAATCATTGAACTGTGCATAATACTCCTCTTATACTAACGAGTCAGTCAACCAGCACATGGTAAATAAAAATCATTTAAACGAAAAGAAAATAATTGAAAACTGATCTTATGTAGAGGAGGTGAATGCTGTAACAGACGTGGGACTTGGTTTGATAGGTTATGATGGTGTAGGCGGGTAGTTTCTGGGAAATCGCTTGGAATTTTAGATACTTTTGCAACATTGATAAATGCTTCATCCACACAAAAGTTATGGCATTCTGAGGGCTTCATCCTCGCTTGGTGGGAGCTTTATACGGTAGAAAGAAGTTTGCCATGGGTTAAAAAATGATGCAATGAGACTTGTGATCCGCACAGAATTCGTTTAATGTTGTTTTTCCTTGAGTGAAAGCGACGGGATAGCTGACACGTGACAAGAAATAACTCGACGCAGATTGTCCTTTTACGCATCGTTGTACTTTCGTCCTGTATGTCACAATTGCGATTCAATTTATCCGCCGATTAAACACTCAAGTAATTGTAGCAGTTTTTGTTCTGTATTTGTTTAGTATTTCAGCTCCTTCCAATTTTCGTATACTGGTTGGTCCAATCTAATGATAGTTCCTTGGCTAAAAGGAAGCCATCGAAGCCTTCCAACTTTTCCCTTGCCCCATGTTGGACTGCTGAAGGTGGAGCAATTTTGAAGCCCCTTAGGACTTAGGTTCAGACATATTTAATTTTATTAGCGCCATAACAAACATTGCCTGGAAAATTGGGGTCACGTAGTCACTTTGACTGTACATTTTGTTTCTCTTTTGAACCATAGAGTTACTCTTCTCTCTCGGTACAAAGGTCTACAAATCCATATCGATATTGTGAAATATTTAATACCACTTTCGCTGCTAGTCAAACATAACAAGTACACACACGTTCCCGTGATGAAGTTGTCTCATGGTAGATCAAAATATTATATATGATCTTAAACTATCCGTAATAACGATGCGAATATCATCTTCTAGTTATTCGGACTTCCAGTTTTTGACATAGTTTGCAAAATCAAAGGTATAAAAACAATGACCGATCCGCCGATGTGGTTTGATGTTTGAGATAAGTTTGATTATGAAATACTATACCATCTAGCAATGGGACCCCGACTGGGACAGCCATGAATTTGACAATCCTTTGATTTAGTAGTGAGCTACACAAAGAGATTGGAATGTATTATTACAATCTCTTTCGTTTACACGATTAAACCTATATACCGCTTTATAGAACGTAGAAATTCTGTGCAATTTTCCCCAAGGAAATGTAGACGGCGAGGACAGAACTGAACTTCAGCACAATATAAATGATAAGGAGACCTCTGGGTCTTTATAATCCTCCCCTGGCCTGACGATGACGCAGGAAAGATGTCTATGCCCAATTGTCCTATATCTGCGGTTGAGAACAACCGATTTTTTAAAAACACTGTGGAGTCATGCATTTCGTTTCATATGTATTGGATTAGGAAGAGGAGTCTATACATGTTCTGAAAGTCAGATCAGATAGTAATCTATGCATTCCAGTGACTGTGTGTAGTGGCTGACTGGTACAGAAGAGAAAGTGAGCCATGCAATTAATATATTTCACAGAGTTAAGTCCATTAACTTAAGTGAAAGTCCCCCAGAATAGATCAAACTCCCAGTTTCGTTTAAAAACTTTTGTTTGTACTACTTCTCTCGTCCCAATCCCAATGCAATGCAATGGCATGTACACCGCGTCGCGTCGCGTTGGTCTTCGGTCGTGTGACTTAAGTGACTTTCGTAGAAGTGATAGAATAGAATGGAGTTGTTACGACCAGAGTTTCACGTCATAATTCACAGCCTAATTATCCTTGCGTTTTCCACAGTTAAATGTCTTACCCTTTCACTTCTTTGTGTTCTCAATGAGTACTACAAAATGCCGGGAACGATAACGGGCCGAGCCGATCGAAGAAGGCTTTACAATGTTTTGCTATGTTTATGATTATACTCCATATTCCATATTATTATTCATATCTTTCATACTTTGATATACAAATGAGTGTTGAATCCCCTAAGCAAAAAACGCACGGCAGTTGTGTGAAAGATTGTTTTCTCTCACGTAGTTTCTCCATACTTGCCGGGTTAAATGGAAATACGTGGATGTTTGACCACGCCTAAGTGGAGATTGTCAATTAATGTATGTACTGATACTCACTCAAGGTTAGTAGTAGCGCCGGCGGACTAAACAATGCTTTGCATGTACAGTCAACTTTCTGTATGCAAAATAAAAGGAGTGAAGAATTTGAGTGTTCGTTTTCAAGTTAAGAGAAAGACTTGAGCTTAAAGTGAAGTTTGGAGAAGTGGAAAAGGACTTTTTGGAGATGACTGTGTATAAATGGAGTGTGCTATACGTAAAGGTTCTTTCTGATTGGTAGTGGAAAGCCTTGGATTACTCTGGGCCAAGGGAAAGGAACATCTCGAATCTGAAATAGACTATCTTGACTCTCTTATCGGCTCCATTTCATTTCATTCCTTTCTATCTCTCATGTTACTGTTTGACTCACTTTTCTCTGGGAATTCTCCAGGCTTTTCCATAGTACATAGTTGTTGGACCTCCTTCCTACGCTTTAATAGTAGAAGGCTCGTGACAAGATGGAACTAGAGATACATGACCCTCATATCAATTTTCTTCAACTTGCATCTCTTCTGTGGTTCAATCCAATTCTTCTCATGCTAAGAGTACACAGAAGCTACGCTTTTTCATGTGCAATGAAATAAAACAGTTCTACAATTTAAAATAATGTTGATATTCTTGAACCGCCTTCGTTCACTTGTACGGTTAGATTGGGAGAAATATATGCGTCAGGGATAATAATGAGAACGTGACAGCATTATCGTATTTTGTTTCCCTATTTCTTTCCTACTTTTATTTGAGTGACAATCGGCAGGGGGTAAATTTCCTCTCTAAGCAAGGTGAAGATTTTCTCCGTCGACGAATATTTCTCTCCTATTACCAAGTACTGCGCCACTCTTATGGACATATTTACAGTACAGTGTGTTCCTGTACACCCCACGTCTTGTTAAACGCTAACACCCTGGTCATGTTAATGAATCAGGACAAACTACAATAATATCTTAATGCCTTGTGATTTTTCTTGGAACAACTGAATTCTCTAACCCCTTTCCTTATGAACGAATCAATTACTAAACTCGCAGCGACATGAGAATCAAAATACTAACGGTATCTCAGTGTTTACAAAAGTTGAAGGAATTTGGTGGTACATGGAGTGCGTGCTGACTATCTAATATGACTATGACCACATCCATATATGCATACGTATCAACCATATGATCAAATTTGTCACCAATTTCCCACATACTAAGTTCACCTCAACGTCACAGTTGAAGTGTAAAAATATTCAAGATTCCAAGCGATTATGAACGAATGCGCGTTCTATGACAGTTTGACACTTCTTCGATTTTGATTCGTTCCTGCAAGTATGGCAGTTTATTGAGTTTAGGCGTTTCTTACGGTTTCAAACCGAAAGACCTCTAGCAAGACTTCTCATATTGAAGGACAGGTTATAGTCTTGGAAGTTTCTCATCCTTGGTTTTTTTCTGTCTTTAGCATTAGTGAGATTGGTTATGTGTAATTCCTGTGCTGTGTTGGTTCATCCTTTTGTTTTTAAATAAGACTCCAGTGACCCGTATACTAACATCTCCGTATTGAGAATGACCCCATATCCATTACCACTAGTTCACGGAATTTCAACCCAACATGTTTGATAAATTGATGTACTAGTACATAACAGATCAAAACGAAAAATTATGCCGTGCCTCTGTGCGCCAAACTCCACGCTATTTCAATTATTCAGACCCAATTAATTTTGTAATTCTGAATTTGATGTTACTTCTTGTTAGTCGATGTGAGATCTAATACAAAAATGCATCTAGTTTCAAATCTACAAGAGAAAGATGTTAACACTTCTGGATCTGTAGATTTTTGTCCGCATTCTTTTCAGTACAAATTGCTTATATTCGTAGTGACGATTTGGCGGGGCCAATCAGAAATTAGATTCATCTTTATACAATGCATTCTTATCACATTCCTACATTTTCCCCAGCGAACTGAAAGGAATCCTAGTCGGATTGAATTGTTGGGATGGTATTTTTATGGTGCTTTTAGTATAGCGTTGCGTTGTTGGAGTCAAGAAGGGATCCTGGTTTAATCCATGAGACGAGTCGAGTCGAACGGGGACTAGTATTGTCCTCGAGACAACTCTCTTCCTGCAGAAGACAGAAAAAAAAACAAAAGAGAGAGAGAGAAAGTGGTCGTCGTCTTTCTCTTGGATATTTTTCTAGCAAGATTTTCTCAAAACTGTGTTACGCGTTACGCGTAGCTCACTAAAAGAGAGTTAAGACACGAATTGCCATCGTTCTCCACTCTGCAAAATATATTTGTTATGTTAGATATTGGATGGAGACACAGAGCGAATACTTCTCAGAATTATATTGGTGTGCTAACAAAATCAATCCTCGTGAATTATAAGTGGAATGGGACAAAGGAATTACGAGAGCATTTCCTGAATAAATCGTTCCGCTTCAGATAATACTATGTCAGTCCGATTTAGTTTCAAGTTGACAATAACGGATTGGGTCAGACTACAACAGCGGAAAATGTCATTCAAATCCTTCCAGAAAAGTAATTCTTTTTCCTTTTTTGAATCTTAGGGAAATTAAAAAATTCGAATGTCAACTTTTTTTCCCCACTAAAGTAGAAACCAGAAATTCTCCCTTTTGTATTTTGATATTAAATTATTCTTTATTCTCAATTGAACTCTAAACATGCCTTAACAGTTCATGTCTGTACGTCAGGACGAGTTTGGAAATTACTCGTACGAATATACAAGTATATCAATGGATTTCCAGTCCTTTTCTCGTCTCGAGTTGAACTGCAATCAGGTCGTAGTCTATGGATTATTTCAGTTTTCAAAATCATTGAGATCTCATCAAAATCATTTTGGACTTCGATTTTTGACGCAAAGGAAACTGTGACAAGTCCTGTACGAGAATACGGTACTTCTCTTGTATACATCTCATTTGTGATGATTTCAATTTTAACTACGTCCAGATGCACTTTATTTTGAGAATGCTCTATCATTGAACTACGTGCAGATGCACTTTATTTTGAGAATGTTCTATCATTGATATCTTCGAATTCACTAGCACTGCGCACAGAAGTTTTGTAAGCATCTCACAGTCTTAAGTCTCAGACGTAGTGTGGCATTAGTTTCACGACTGAATTCACTTAGACTTTGTTAACTTTGTGGAAAGTTTTAGCTGTAATATCTATTCGTTTCTTCTATCAGAAGTCGGAAACCAATAAAAACCATTGTGAACCGTGCCAGGATTTACTCAAAAGCAATTCAAGAAAGAAAGTAAGGTCGCGACTCATATCATCAGTAACTTTTATTCTTCACGTTTTATCAAAACGGTCGAAGGATGATTCAACGAGAGTCACTAGCACAAATCCGCTTTCCCCAAGTAAACCCAAGAAAATGAAAATTCTATCGTATTGTATTATACATAGTATAGGCAATACAGTAGAATCATCTTCGGGATACGTATATCATGCGAAAATAAGATTAATTGAGGTCGATAAGGATCAAAGATTATATTGCATAGGTGACTAGTAGAAATGTCAGAGCGATGCTTTTTCATTTGCGCTTTTTTGAAACAGTTCAAAGGTATTATTTTGCAATAGTATTAATGCCAGAAATATAAAATTTAGACAACGATGCAGTCGCAAGTCTCTGCACTCTCTGTAATTCTGGTGCGATCATATGGTGTTTTGGTTAAATGAAGTCTTAATGACACTTGCGCTCACACGGTTCTCATAGATTTTTACAATGTCTTTGAAAGACGGCTTATGCTTCAGGCACTGCACTGGTTAGAATTCATTTTTAAAAATTATGTCTTGAAATACAGTACTATTAAGCACATCCCTCAGGCATTGAGTGGAATTTAGTCTGCAATTTTATGTAGCCAATGCACCCGATCGACCCAGATGTGTCTCGAATTGATATGTAACGTCCAAATATAAAAATCAGATAAAATGGAAAATTTAAAATTCTTACGTTCGAGTGACAATTCTATTAGCCCACTAGATTATATCACTTTTCTTTCGACTGTTTTCAACTTATTCAGAACGTTGCAATAGGTGGCCTTCATTCCAAAAAATTACGAAACACATGGGAAAGTTATACATGTATTGTCCTACTTGTAGAACTTCAAGTAAAATCACACGTTTCTTTACTGGCGAAACAGCTTGAATGAACGCGAGGAGATAAATTGTAGGAATAGCAAAATATATTCGAATTTTTTATGTGAAAACTCATGTGTTCGGGACTAAGTTGTTCTGTACGAAATACAATGGATGGTTTACTTTTACTTAAAACTTCTACACCTTGTGAAGAAGAGAGTTGTTATTACTGCTGCTATTCTGAACTAGGTTTTAATAAGTTTATGTAAGATTAGTGTTTACTCATCCTCGTCTTATCCTAGAGAACGCGAAGAATACAAACTAGATAATTCATGGTCATATGTGGAAAATCGATTTGAAGTACTCCCGTGTCCCGTCTTAGTGTTTCTTAGCCTAAAGAGAGACGGGAGCCTGAATATCTTTGGTCTCTTTTTTTACTTTCTTTTCTTTCCACAAAATGAGAACTCCAAGGAAAGTCACTCTTGTGCTTTGTCTACAAAATTTTAATGCGTTGGGTTGGGAAATCCCTATAGTCACATTTTAAAAAAAACCTGCCTTGGCAAAAAGTACATTATATTGTATTTCTTTCAAGTCAACCAAGCGTAATATTCTACTGCAGAGTCACTTTTGCTTCACTTGGGTTTCTAAACTGTAACGCTTCTCTTGTATGTTACTTTCAGAGTGCTTAAATAATTTTTCGGTTTTATGGAGAATGCGGGCATTAAAAACTTTGCAAATGTAGTTAATGGGCCGCTCAGATCATTAAATAGAAGATCATTTGGTCTTTGAACTGACGAGGTCTAAATATGTTTCTAATGCGGCAATAAAGGTTGGTTAGGATTTTCCCTTTGCATCAATGCTTAAACTGCCTTTAAACTCATCACGCATCGACTTGTTTCTAGGCATATCATCATGACAATATTAGAACAATCATGTCTTCCATTTACTAGAACGGCTTCGGCCTATCGGCCTCCAGAATTTTCCTATGCAGATAACCGGAAGCAGGAGTACGGCACATGCCTGACTGGTGTGCAGTATTTTGTAAGATGATCTTATCTGGCGTAATAGTTTGTTAGAACTGCGAATTCAACGAGTGGTAATTATAAATTAAAAAATTCAATTT
>JAQGCB010002119.1:0-12356 GCA_034698835.1 Protaphorura tricampata
AGTGGATTTTATTATTAATTTTATTAATTAATTATTTTTAAGTATTAATTTTATGCCATCAGATTAGATGTTTTTTCAAAAGTCCACTGCTGAGTAGGTATGGCTGGTGTGATACAATCTTGGAGTGTCAGATTAGCCTGCCCGTCGGAGAGCTTCACTCCTGTAAGACATTTCCCGGTTGACAAGTGTTTCAAAATTGACTCATTCGTATATTCCCATTTATACTCTGGTAACAATTTGTCACAATTGTCCATATGCACAATTAAATTATTTTCTGCAGGACATGCACACACAAATTCACGTCGAAGTTCTCCAGCAAAGCTCAGAAAGAAATTCTGTTCATGCTACAAATATATATATAAAAAAATATACACAGAATGATAATCGTGTGGACCTGAAAAGTGTGTCCGGAGTGTAAGAATATAATTTATGGTCATAAGAGTGTAATAATAATTTATATACCTTGCTACCACTCCTATGACACTGATATAGGCCCAGAGTATAAATTCCATGAAAATCTACATGTGCCATGTTGTCCACGCAATATGGTATGGCTTTATTCTCAACCTGGGTAGGCAATGATTTGTAATTTCAATTTTAATGGCGAGGAGTGGTAAAATTAATTAATAACATTAAAACCACGCACACGTGACACCTGACCTACCTGGCCATAATGAGTGGACCCTTTGCCCATCGGAAACTTTTCCTTGTAAATATTGTCAAGATACCATTTAAAGTTTTTGCATTTCAATCGCTCCTTCAAAGCTAGTCGACGACTGATGTCTCCATGGCTCACGTTCTATTGTGAAAAATTCATAATGTCTATGTATTGTATTATTAAGAAAATTAATGAAAATTTGGGGGGAAAATTTAACGTGTAGGTATTTTAAATTAAGGCGGACCTGTAAATCATTAAAGAAATAGAAAAGCTCCTTATAGTCGTCCATCCAGACTTCAGCTAATCGTGCGGAATTCAAACCATGTGCCTCACTGTGCCCTGGAATATGGGGATGAGTCCCCCGGAACATATGTCCAACTCTTGAGCAAGGAATTACCTCAAGTGATCCACCACATTGCCATATCTACACAAAGTGTACGATAAAATGCAAAAACTTGGTGGCCCAAAAGTGGTAAGGTCCTATTCCTCACTATAAATATATGTACTTACGCGAAAAGACATCTCGAGATTTTCACCACCCCAAAAATCCATGCCCGAATCATAGGACCCCATCTCCCAGAAATATTTTCGATCAATGGCAAAAAGTCCGCCAATCATGGAAGGCGACATTAAGGGTAATATTGGAGATGCTCTTTTCTTTAATTCATGCGCAGGAATTTTAAGCCATTGGAAATGGAGAGTCCATGCAAATCCTCCAACTGGTGGGGAATATCCATCACCACCAAAACTGTATTTTAGAGTATCATGATTCACATAATCAACAACAGGTATCGCGACTGTAGTTCGCTTCTCTCTAATTCTTTGGAGGAGTGGCTCTAACCTAGAAACACACACACATATACATATATATTTTATTATTTTGTTTTTCTTATGGAACACCCTCTAATTTTCATACCACTTATGGCCAGTCTCACAATGCGCGTCTAAAAAAACGATGACCTGTCCAATCGCCAAATGAGCTCCAATCATTTTGGCTCGAATCAAACCTGTTCGTCTGTGCAATCGAATTAGTCGAATTTTCCAAGGTACAAATTTTGTCGCTAGGTAGCGCTCCAATGTTCCTTTTAATTCTGGTTTGTCACTGAAATCATCCACAAGAATTATTTCTTTGAGTAAATGTGATGGGCTTCGATTTACGACACTGTGAATCGTCCGAAGAAGAGGCGAAAGTCCTTCGTTATTAAAAATAATCACGATAGAGGCATCAGGTAGTTGATGGTCGTATTGAACTGCGTCACATCTGGTGAAAAAAACAACAACTAGTAATTCTTCTTTTTGTAAGTCCTCCAGGAATTGAACCCGGGGTATATCGCATATGGGCATGTAATTATAAATTCTTACAGATGAGGTTCTCTCAAATCAGGAATAGTACGATTGGGTGAAATCATGTCACTCAATATTTGATTAAATGCTTCTTTTTTCATCATTTCTTTGGCCTGGGCCACCAAAGCTTCTGGCAATGAATCATTACCAAATCCACCCTCACCGACGCCAGGCACAATTTTGCTCAAATATTCTTGGATACCTTTGTCGTCTTCGTCATAATTTTTTGCCGGGATTCTCTTTGTTTTTAAATCAACTTCTGTGTATTTGTACTCCTTCAAAACTGAGACAAGAAATTCGTCTGTGTTTTCTGCCTGAGCTCTGAGTCGTTCATTCACAATCGCAATTGCTGCTTCTTCATTGTCTTCTTGACCTGACTTGACTGTCACGGTCACAGTGTCATCTTTTGTCAACTGCAGCGTGGGCTCATCTACGATCTCCAGGAAATCTGGGTTTATTTCCAAAATTTCATGTGATTCATTTGGGACGCGAAAATATTCAAAGTATGTTATCAAAGTTATCAATGAAATAGAAATGAAAATATGTTTGCGTAAACTTCGATTTCGACGTGACATGATTTAAAAACGAAAGGGGTCGTGACATTGGGTAGGATATTTTGTTTTTAAGCCAGAAATTTAATTTTTCTTCAATTTCAATATCAAATTTTGTCAAATTTTTAAAAATAATTTCACCAACAGAAATTTTTACTTTATTGTCACTCTGTCAAGTTAAGTTGGACTGATTGTCTCGAGCACTGACACAAAGCACACGTACAGAATTAACGACAATATGAGTGCAAAAAAAAATTCACGATGTGTTTTCATTTCCTGAACCTCGAATTTGCTTTGGCACTACGCCAAAACACATTCAAGAGTTCAAGACCGAACTGCTATTGTTATACATATTCTGAAATGCAATAAGAAATACCGGAAGGAAATTCTCTGTAAATGGGAAATTTTAACATGCTATAGATTAATGCTTATTGTGGCAGTAAAATAATTTGTGAACAAAAGTATCAACTGAATAGGCCTTAGGCCATTCTGTCCATTTTCCCAAGAAGTTTTTTCTTAGAAAGGCATTTCTCAAAAACCGTTGTATTTTTCATATTTTATTCAAAAAATCAAATTAATTTTTTTGTACAATTTTTACTAATTAGTAGTTTTATTAAAATTCCATTGTTGAGAAGGCAATGCTGGTACACAGTCCTGTAGCGTTAGATCTGCCTTTCCACTAGAGAGTGTTACTGTAATGCATTTCTCGGATGGTGAGTGTTTTAATATGACTCCGTCATACGTCCATTTTTCTTCCGGTAACAATTTCATGCATTTATCCATTTTAATACGAGTGTTGTTTTGTGTCGGTGTCGCACAACTGAATTCTCGTCGAAGTTGTCCAGAATGACTCAAGAAAAATATTTGAGTGTCCTGTAATTGTAAAATATGCATAAGAATGGTCAATATTGAGACATGGATTTTTCTAAAGTGGCAACAAATTGACGATCCACCTTGTAGACGACTCTTATTCATACTGTTCATTATTTCTCTAGAAATCACCTTAAATGTTACGGAATCTGGATGACATTTGTACACACCCAGCGTGTAATTTCCTACGAAATCACTTTCTCCCAAGTTGTCCAAACAAAAGTCCAAGGCTTTGTTTTCAACCTAGTCAAAGTAAAATCGAGCTAAAAATCTTATACAATACAAAATTTAAAACGGCATTGAAATTGGTACCCATTTTAGCCATAAATTCAAATCTCTTGACGAGGACGTACCTGACCAGCATGAGTTGACGCTTTCGCCATCTGGAATTTGTCTTTATAAACATTGTCAAGGTACCATTTGAAATTTTTGCATTTTAAGCGTTCTTTCAAAGCAAGGCGACGGCTAATGTCTCCGTGGCTTGCATTCTAACAGAAAAAAATATCTTATCATTTTGGTAAGGTCAGAATCTAATGGCGACCAGTTTTACACAATAGCTTTACCTTCAAATTGTTGTAATAGTAATAAAAGTCCCTGTAGTCGTCCATCCAAACTTCAGCTAATCTCGCAGAGTTCAAACCATGTGATTCAACTTTGCCTGGAATATGTGGATGTGAACCACGGAACATGTGTGCAATTCTCGAACAAGGAAGAGTTTCGATGGATCCACCACATTGCCATATCTAGTAAGAAAATATTTCGAATTTTATATTATCTTATTTTAAATATACAAAGGATTTAAAGTCCATCGACTAAGAATTGAACCCGGGACCTAATCTGTTGGTAAAATTTTTATTTGTTCGAAACGATAAAACTTACCCGAAAAGACATCTCGAGATTTTCACCACCCCAAAGATCCATCCCTGAATCATAGGACCCAATTTCCCAAAAATATTTTCTATCAATAGCAAAAAGTCCTCCAATCATGGATGGTGATTTAATGGGTGCATGAGGGTAACCTTCCTTCTTCACATCACCGTCTGCATTGTCAATCCATGTGAAATGAAGAGTCCAACCGAAACCGCCAACAGAGACAGTCGCGCCATCTCCAGTGGTCATATAACTCAGGTCTTCGTTATTGATGTAATCAATTATTGGAGTCACGACCGCAGTTCGTTCTTCCTTGATTCTTTTGAGTAGTGGTTCCAACCTGGTACCAAAAAATAATATTTATTCATAGAGGGCGTCGCATGCTATTTATGTTAGCATATTATCGTTCATACCACATATGGCCAGTTTCACAGTGAGCGTCAAAGAAGACAATGACTTGTCCAGTCGCCAAATGAGCCCCAATCATTTTAGCACGAATCAAACCGGCTCTTTTGTCCAATCTCACCAATCTCACTTTCCCAGGTTGAAATATCATCGCTAGGTACCGCTCTAGTCCACCTTTTAATTCTTTCGTGTCACTAAAGTCATCTACGACTATGATTTCTTTGAGTAAATGCGGTGGACTTTGACTCACAATACTATGAATCGTTCGAAGGAGAGTTGAAAGTGCTTCATTGTTGCAAACGATCACGACAGTGGCGTCAGGAAGGTTTTGGTCATATTGTGCCGATTTGCATCTTTATTTAATAGAAAGAAATTGGGTTTCATTTGTCTTACATTCCAGACACGAGCGAAATAGTAACCTTACCGAGAATCCCTGCCGTCCGTTACTGTACGATTAGGTGTTATCATGTCACTCAATAATCTATTGAAGGCTTCCTTCTTAGAAATTTCGGCAGCTTTGGCGGTCATTAAGTCCGGGACCTTAGCTTCAAGCCCACCATCGCCTAATCCGAGCACAATTTTCCCCAGATATTCTTGAAGATCCTTATCGTCTTCAGTGTAATTCTTGTCCATGCTTCTCTTTGTACCCAAGTCAACTTCTGTGTATTTGTATTCTTTTAATACTGAGACGAGAAATTCATCGGTGTTTTCTTTTTCTACCCGTTGTCTATCGTTCACAAGCGCCATGTCAAGGTTAGGATGAGCGTCAACGCCTACTTTAGTGTCGCTGACGGTGGCATTGGTTATTTCTACTTTTACCGATTCTGTGACTGTAACTGGTACTTTCACATATTCTTGAGTCTGAGAGTGACCGTTGCCGTCACCGTTCCTCCTCTCAATTCTAAAGGTTGGACCTGGATCGTCCAATACTTGAACTAGATTGTCAGAATATTCAGGATTTACTTCTATAATTTGTAGATTATATGTCCGGAAATGAATTAATCCGACCGTGCTTAACACGATAATCATAATGAAAAATCTCTTGAAAAATGTCTCCCGGTTTCGTCGCCTAAAGTGCATTATGTAAGAAAGACTAAACAGTACTGGATGTCAAAATAATTAATTAAAATTAAAACTATTGTATAGAAAGTCTTTCTGTTCAAATAAATATTTGACCTGAATGACCTGTCCAAATAAATATTTGACCTGAATGACCTGTTCGTGTAACTAGGACGCACTTCCTATATCTTGAACAATACAGGTAATTTCATTTTGCTAACTGACGCATAATTGCATACGCGGAAGCAATTCTACCAGCACACAAACTGTGTTAAAAGACCAAAGGCCGTAAAATAGTTCAAATTGTGTCATAGCATGCGTACAATTCCAAAAGTGTGAATGAAGAAGAAAGTTTTATTGGACAATTTTATTTTCAGGACGTCAAACCGTAAGATCGATTAATTACCCGGGCGTTTATAGAAAAAGAAAGACCCGGTGTATTTATACACGAACCCAGGCGACTCTATTAGAGATTTTCCCCAACATTTGTCAAGCTCAAGTGGATATTGATGTAAGTTTGCGTGCTCTTGAAAAGATTGTATGACATATATGTAATACTACTAGTTTTAGATTATTAGTGGAATGCAGTTAATAGAATAAGTACTTAATGACTTTATGTCTGCCTAACCTTCTTCCAATTAATTCATAGCTTAAGCGCTGCGAAAGAGATCCTTGGAAGTAATACCTCAAAATTTGTAGAAGTGCATGCTCTATAATGTGGATATCTTCCTTCATTCATTTAGCATAAATTATTAAAGCAATTAGTGAAACCCCGTTACTTTTGTCTCACTTGTGTATCCGTACCTCACAGACATGTCAGCATTGAAGACAAAATATATTTACCTCGTATCTAGGGAATCTGGGTCGTCACTATAAAGATAAATCTCAAGACTTTTTCCTTGTTCAGTTGATTTCTCCTTATCTCGGGTCCCACTAATGAAACACTTGTCCCGACATATTTCTTTGAGCTCGCCATCACGCTTTGAGTATCCCGATTTAAACAATTTTGGAGGGAGCAGTTCAAAATTCCCAATAGTTGTACCAGGCATTAACGTACCCTGCCACGGACTGCCCACGAAAGCGATGACTCTCTGGACCTTAAGTACGGTAAGTTTGTCTTATTGCAAACTAAATTAATACATTTAAGAAGATTACCTCGTTCAAGATTCTCATTGTTCGTGGAATATCTTATTAAGCACAAATTCCCTATGACTAGAAATACTTTCAGACCCCGTGGATATCAATAATCGATGTTGCCAAATGACAAGATAATTCGATTATAGCCGAGCCAGTAATATTATTATAAATGGGTACCGCATATATCAAAGCATTTATGAAGACAGTCTTTAACTTTTACCTTGGATAATCACTACGGCTTAAATAACCAATATTCAAAAGGAATGAAAGATTGAAATTAATGAATAATGAATGTAATTCTATTATGAATTTCAGACAAGGGAAGTTGCCACATATTACATAACTCTATATATTATAACATGGAGGGAACTGATGGAATTATTACCATCACGCCACAACCAAGTACCAGCATGAAGACCAAGAGACCAACCATACATGATACTCCCATATTTGGATCACTTGGATCAATTATCGGTAAGCCAATTTCAATTACAAATTATAATTACGTAATTGTAGTTTATATAGATCATACGCTACTTTTAACATATCGGAATCTAATTCAGCGTCGGATGCAGCTATAAAAAGCTAGGATGTCCCCACAACCTAGAAAAAGGGGAAGCCCTTGCATTCCGATTAACTTAATTGTATGTAATAGGGGAATTCTGGCAAAACGAGCCTCGGTATTCGAAAGAGGACACAAACACAACAATTGAAAACCTAGTGTAGGACTACCTACTTTGAATGGTGGATTTTTGAATAATGTGCTAATCCTTGAGACCCAAAATACTTAAGTATAAATGGAATGGGTCAATTCAGAAATACATACAATTAAATTACGGCAATATGTCCGTATAATCTTTAGCTTAATAATAATTACAATTGCAGTATTCTATGGCTGTAAATTCGAAGCTTCTGTGCAATATATATTGTTGTATAGTATATATATTATAATAAATACACCCATTGATGAATTTAAATTCGACGATGTACTACCGGAATTTTATTCCAATATCAGTATAACTAACAAAAAATTGCCTGCCCACTAAACGTATATTTCTACGTTGTGCAATATTATTAGTGAATCTATTTTCAGATATATACTCGTGGCCGGATGTCCTGGTGCTTCTGTGTGAATGTCATTTCCGGGAAGGCGAAACATGCACAACTCACAAGCAAAGCATCCACAATCTGATGATGGAATCCTGTATGTTTGAGATTCTCGGTTCCACGCATCTCAAGCTTTTGTCTGATTGGCATTGGGACTAGGTGAACATGACACAAAGATTTCTATCTACAGGTCAGTTCTTTGAGGTTCTTCGTGTAAAAAACTACTCAAATATTCGCCGGGTAGATTAAATGTGGAAATACTCGACCTTTGAAGGTAGACGATATATCAATACCTATATATATGTTTTGAAAATGCGATCTAGTAAGAGAGAGCCTAGTAGTGCGATCAATTCTGATCCAAAACTTTGCATACAATTTCAGAAGAGGTTTAGGTTCAAACTGTTACGTACTCGGAGAATACACCAAAGAAACTGGCTGGAGCACATTTTTTATTGTACCTATATTCCGGCGAGATTTTATAAACATACAGTTCATTTCTTCGTTTTCATAATCTGTTTCCAGTCTCAATGTTGAGTGCGCATGGCGTGTGGACAACTCATGAGAATGTTCGAACCTAACTTTTCATTGGTAGATATTGTCGGTATTGTGTGGTGATCCACAAGAAACCGAGGGCGTTATAATTGTGAAGACTAATGAGAAGGTAAAGGAGACTTCCCGAACAAATCCGTGTACGAAGAAGGAAGTCATGCTTGAAGGATGAGCAGGCCTTACGCAATTTTTAACTTTGAGTTGTAAGTCTATAAAATTTATAATTAATAATTAAAACAATTTATGTAATTTCTAATATCCTTGTGTCATAGGATAGGAAAAATCGTGCCTGGTTTCTTTGCAGTTTCTACACCTTGAACGATGTCGAAATGCGATATACATTTTATTTGAGATTTTCCTTGACAATTATCTAGATCACGTAATTGAAATGAGTACACCCATCCGTGTTTACTAAAAGATTATTTAAAACCAGGCAAATTAATATGTAAACTTTTTTCCCCGTTTTTGCTATCAATTTTTACGCAAAATGAGGTCTAAACTTAATATTTCAAAGAGTTAATATATTTTCAGAGATGTCCTTTAGCCCGGAGCTGTCGTCTTGTTGTTTCTGCTGCTGGGCTCTGCGAATGTCTTTTCCGACAAAGCAAAACTACAAATAGACAAAGGAAAGAATCCACATAATCTTTCCGATCGAGAGGATATGGGAATCTTGAGTAAAATTTTCCGCGCATTTCAAGCTTCGTCTGATTGACATTGGGACTAGGTGAGAACATCCACATTGTTTCAAAGGTAAAAAATCTAATCTTGTTCTTTGCATGACGTTTAAAGAATTCGGGGGTCAAGAGTATGCTCGATGATTGTTTTGAATCGTCGCATCGGAGAATATCTCCGGGTCACAATCTTTGAATGTGGTGGACATTAATGTTTGCTGCTTGGGAAGAGGTGGAAATAAAGAGTATGGATGAACAGACCTGTGCAAATTATAGTTTTAACTGATGAAAGTATCGAATAATTTATATTTATAATAATTTAGATTTCTAGTGTTTTTGTGTTGTATCAAATGAAAGAACTGAGTAGTTTATACCGAATTGTAAAATAAAAATACGAAGACAGTATTCACGTTTTGTACAATAGAAGAGGTATGGAATAAATAATAGAATTATATGAAAAAAATGAGTGGGTTCATTTCCATAGATCCGGGAAGAATATGAAGCACGACTGTCGTAATCCGTGTTCGGGGTTCTTTCAGGTCTGCGGCAATACCTGTTCCACAAAATGGGCGCATTGTATTCATAAAATTAAATATTGAAATCAGCAAATGTAAAGACATTAAAATTTGGTAATCTAAAATTTATGCTTTTATTTATGCTACAATTCTGAATCGGTTTTTCTCTGCTCTACTACAATCTCTGTATAACAAAATGGCTGCAATTTACGAGACCAATCAAGAAGAATGTTTTGCCTTATTTGCTATCTCTTACACAGTGCTTAAATTGTGTTTGCCTTATTCATTACTCAAAATTCCAATGCTGAGAAGCTGAGGACGGATCACAGTTCTCCAGGATAACTTCAGGTTTATCCCTAGAGGCCGCCAGAAGTGTCAGACATTTGCCGGAGGGTAAATGCTTCAAAGTTGAGATTTTGTAATCCCACTTCTCATGTGTTGGCAGGTGTTCACATTGAACCATATAAACATGCGTAGTACCCCCTTTAGTGGCTGCACAATGAAGTTCACGTCGAAGTGCTCCAGTATTGCTCAGGAAAAATAACTGCAAGTCGGTTTAAGAAAGTTAACGTTGCTTTTACTAAATATTTTGTTCAAATAAGGATTCTTACTTGACCTCCAGAAGGCTGAGCGTGACAAGGATAGACCTCTAACGTATAGTTTGCAGTTCCGACCTCATTATGTCCCATGTCGTCCAAGCAATGATTAGTAGCCAAATTTTTGATCTAGAAATAGCTATTAGTATGAGCAAGACCGCTTAAATTTCTTCATTTCAAAAAGTAAATGTACACCTGTCCGCCAATCGTTGACTGGTCGTAGAATCGAAACTTCTCTTTATAAATGTGGTCGAGAAACCATTTGAAACTTTTGCACTTTAAACGTTTCCTCAAAGCTAAGCGTCTGCCCAAATCTCCAAAATCCTTTGTCTTTGGAGTGAGTGGACCAAAATAATTAACATTTTCGGGAAATACAAAATGAGAGGTCAATATTAAACAATACCCTCAGGTCAGGTCGATGTTTGTAATAGAATTCCTTGTAGTCATCCATCCAAACTTCCGCAACTCGAGCAGTATTCAGACCATGCGTATCAACTTTGTTTGGAAAAGTGTAGGGACGAAATTCCTTCATCAAGTGGCCAACTCTTGAACAAGGAATCGTTTCGATTGATCCGCCGCATTGCCAAACCTGCGGTTACAAGAAAACCCAATTGAGAGAAGAAAAAACAAGAATCGGGACTCAATTTCCGATCAAATTGCGGTTTTCTTACCCTAAAAGACATCTCGAGATTTTCACCACCCCAAATATCCATTCCGGGATCATATGATCCAATCTCCCAGAAATATTTTCTGTCTATAGCAAAAATCCCACCGGGCATGGTCGGTGATCTAGTAGGTGCATGATGTTGACCTTTCCGACGAGTCTCATATTCTGGAACATTTATCATATAAAAGTGACCTCCCCAAGTGAACCCGCCAATACTGAAGGATTCTCCAGTTTCCATATATTCTAATGTTCTTGGATCGATTCCATCAATGATTGGAGACAATACAGCGGTTCGTTCTTCCTTGATTCTTTGGAGAATCGGTTCTAGCCTTAAATATAAGTCAGATTTACAGAGTGGTCCATAGAAAGCGACAGAAAATAT
Organism: Protaphorura tricampata; assembly: GCA_034698835.1. Classification (NCBI taxonomy): domain Eukaryota; kingdom Metazoa; phylum Arthropoda; class Collembola; order Poduromorpha; family Onychiuridae; genus Protaphorura; species Protaphorura tricampata. Next base: position 11,382 of record JAQGCB010002119.1, read on the forward strand.
CGTTACTTACTTACCATTCTGTCCCAACCTCACAATGAGCATCCAGGAAAAACAGAACTTTTCCGACAGCAAGATGGGCTCCTATCATCCTAGCACGAATCAACCCTGATCGTTGAAGAAGTCTAATTAGTCGTACTTTATTAGGTGGGAATTGCTTAGCAATGTATCTCTCAAGTTTTCCTTTGAGTTCTCGATACTCACTGAAATCGTCCACCAGGATCACCTCTTTCAGTAATTTTGATGGACTTCGATTAATGACGCTATGAATTGTACGGACCAGAGTGGAAAATGCTTCATTTGTAAAAATTATTACAACTGTGGCATCTGGAAGGTCCTTCGCATCGTACTCCGTGTATTTGCAACTACAGGAGAGTTCAAAGAAATAGAATACATATGATTCGACTTAAAATATGTGAAAAATGTACACAAATCTTACGCGCTCTCTCGATTATCACGAACAGTCCGATTAACACTGACCATTTGACTCAAGAGACGATTGAAGGCTTCTTTTTTGATAATTTCAGGAACAATGGCAGCCTGCGATTCTGGGACCGACGCCATGAGTCCTCCTTCACCCAGACCAGGTATAACTTTTTGAAAATCTTGATGAATTTCTTCATCAAACTCGTCAAATGGACTAATTCTTCTGGCAGTTAAATCCACTTCTAAAAATTTATAATCTTTCAGGACATGTAGAATAAATTCATCCACATTTTCTTCCTTCGCCTTTAGCCGTTCTTCTAAAATGTCTTCGTAACTCAAAATATGATCTTTGGAAATGTCGGCAATTCTAAAACCCTCACGTAACGTATTGACAGTGATTAGAATATTATAGATAATTATGAAAGTCACAAACATGAAGAGAACGAGCACACTAGAGAGCAGCCCAGTAAGGCGTCGAACCCTTGTCGCCCTTGTGCCGAGGATGTGAAATGCGCGTCCAAACTTGTTTGGAATGTAATCTCCCATTGCTAG
>JAQGCB010002120.1:0-12354 GCA_034698835.1 Protaphorura tricampata
ATTAAGGCTGGATCTTTAAAGAATTTGGACAGGGACTCATTCAAAATTGCTTTTGCGGCTATCATTGAATATACAGCTACCCTCCTGCTTATGTGAAATCTGGGATCCTTCTAATTATAGGTAACTGTAAATATTTAATTGAGGAAGTTCTGCTTCCTCATTTGTCATGTCATTCATGCTAAGCAAGTTTTGTCAAATATGTAGTGCTTAATACTAATATACCCTCCGCAGAAGACGTATAATTTATCAGGTATGAAGAGAATTCTATTCGTTGTACAGACGAATATACTGTATACTTAATTAACTTGTACCGGGAAAATGTAACAATTTTAACATTAGACAAAATGTGAGAATAAAGAATTACAGTGACTAATTGATTTATTTGTTACATATAAAAATCAGGAAATAGGAAATTGCGTTACGGGGAAAACGGAATTTGGGAATTACTAATGCTTTAAATTTCGATGCCAAGAAGTGACATTAAGTTTTGAATGTCGAACAATCGACTGCCAACTGTACGTATGACAGTATCAGCATAACTTAAGAATTCGCTGTTTCAAAACTGCGAAAATTTTCTAACTTCCAGTTCCGGGTATTTTACTATTTCCCGGAAAGTCTTTCGAGTGCAGTTTTAATATTCACCCGTTTATATCCTTATGACGTCAGCGGACCAAAATCGGCAAAATACAGAATAATTCTAGGCGTTCGGGAAGGTATAAATTCTCTAACACAGATTCAGAATGTTACAACAGTGCAGTCATTGTCAATCGGAGTAACTACATTGACTATTTTGGTGTCCAACTCGTACGATTGCCCTCTTTCTTTGTGCAAAGAATTCTTCTCATCATGCTTAAATTTTCGTCTTGCAAATGAAAAGCGCATTTTAATCATGCATTAAAGCCAAGCAATCATTGTTAAAACGCTTAGACTATCGAGAATTCCAAAAACTATATAATAAATTAAGCTTATCTCTGGGGAATGATTCCTTATCGATTCGATTCAAAAGAATCCAAATTGATTATGAGCGAGTCAGCACGGGAGCTTTCTCGGTGGAGAGTAACAATCATTATAGTTTGTTTTGTGAGGATAATTTGGACTACTGCACTCTTTTACGATCTAATATTTGAAAAAATTCCTTGGGCAAAATATCCGCATTTAATTCGGATTTGGTATATAGTGTCTCATTGCTCGGAGGTCTCACAACATCATGGTGGAGAGGGAGACAAGGAGTTGATGTCATCAATGAATTCAACAATTGGGAGTCTCAAGTGGACGTTGCAGGTAATTAAGTTGCGATAAGGTGTGTCGATTTGTATCTAGATGTGTTGTATTTAACATTTGGAATTTTCTCAACATATGGTCGCGCTGAGCGCCGAAGAAAATGCTGCAACGCGTTCATATTCTTCACCATGCATTGCTTGTGGCAGTGTTTCACTGATTGCAGCATTAGCCTCACTGTAACATTGTGATCTCCATTTCTTCTCATCAGTTGTAGACACATGTTGTCGTATGACACTCTGTATAATTGCAAATGTGACAATCCTAAGGCCTTCACTTGTCATTCTGAGGACATGGTGTGGGATTACAATGGTTTCTTGCTCAGCCTTCTTGTTCATGCTCCTAGATGGTGCTGCAAGATTTACTCAGAAAACGGAGCAATTGAAAGGGATGAAATTGATTTTGTGTAGGTCAACTTACAGCAACAAAGTCCGCGTTAGTTGTCGAATGGTTTACATTGAAGCTGGATTTCTAAAGAAATTGGACAGCGATTCATCCAAAATTGCTTTTGCATCTATCATTGACTACACGGTCATCCTGTTCCTTATGTAAAATCTGTGTAATGTTTTTTGTATTGGAATGCGTATACTGTAGTGGATAATTTATTTCTGGTTCTTAGAAGCCAAAGTTTCACTTAATTGCCATAGCCGATACTGAATCGTACATCATGTGCATTTCGTGCGTCTTTTTTACGAGTTGTTTCTGTTTCCCATTTGGCCTAAGGATATTACATCACAATTTCTTATTAATTGGACTACTGGCAGAACGAACAAATTATTGTTGTTCCCTTCTTGCTTTTATCAAGGTAGCATCATTGTACACCCACTCGAGATTCAAAGCTATATAACATTCCGTGTTTTTTGAATCATACACAATTCTAACAATGTCCGTCATTAGTACAAAATATACGTGGTTGGACAGTTCAGAGATACAATTCATACCTTACATCTGCTTTTATCAACCCACACTTATGAATATTCCTTTTCACTAACTTATCAAGTACAATGAAATCAATACTCCAATTGTCTATTGTACCATACCAAACAGAAATTGGAATCCTAATAGCTATGGATTATACTACGATAAACGCTTCTGCTTGCATGCTTTAGTTCCAAATATAGTCTCAGCAAGAATACACGGAGTTGTATTGCAATAATTACATTAGTATTTAACTATCGATATTGTCTACAACCTCCGCTCACAAATATTCCACTGTAGTAATTTTATCAAGTAAACAATAAACAGTCGAGACTGAATAGAAAGCCCGTTTAAGAAGGGAATAGTGGTTGAGACAGTGGATAGACGACGCTTGAAGGAAAGGTCGCATCATCCACATCGCGTCATTGGACATCCTGTATATTGGCCCCATACCTGTGGGCCAATATACAGGAAGCGTAGTATTTGAATTTTTTTTCTGTACTATACTCATTAGAAGAGAGCGTTATACCGACTTTGCCGGTTCAAAACATATAGTCCCCTGAGGTGTTTAATAGTAGTTTCCAGTCAGGCGCATTACGTGCTTCCCACATATAGAACGTCTTCAAGCGGTTGTGATAGTGTGGCGGTTTGTGAACTATGTAACGGAATGGTAACTGTGGACTGCGTTTCATTTGTGGGTATTTAGGATGGAGATAGCGTCACAGACAACACAACAGATAGAACAATTTTATAAGCCCTTTACAGGACTGGCGTGCACGGGCTAATAAACGCGAGTAAACTGAAGTTTGAATCACGATAGATAAGGATCATACAACGATACTCGGTTCTACATGTTCGTTCCATTAATTGTCATCGATTTTGCCAGCAAATACTGCGCTGTATTTGTATTTGACTCTGCCGATATTCTCCATACTTTGCATTGTTTCATTTCTGGTTTTCTCATCAAGATGTACTTCAATACGTTGCGCGAAATAAAAATAGGTGTGCATAAATTATTTAAAACTCTTAACCGTTTAAGAGAAAGGCTAGACTATCGAGAATTCCAAAAACTATATATAAACTACGCGAGGTTTTGGGGAATCATTCCCTACCGATTCGATTCAAAAGAATTAAAATTGGTGAGAGACGAATCCGCATGGGGGCTTTTTCGGTGGAAAGTTACAATCATTGTAACATGTTTCATGAAGGGAATCTTAACTATTTCACTTCTTCATGATCTGATATTTGGAAGAATTCCTTGGGCAAAATATCCCCATTTAATTCGGATCGGGTGTACGATGTTCTCATTGCTTGGAGGTCTATGTCATGTTAATACATGGTGGAAAGGGAGACTAGGAGTTCATGCCATCAATGAATTCAACAATTGGGAATCTCATGCCGATGTTGCAGGTAAATTAAATTATATGATCAGGTGTGACCAGGTTTAATTAAGGTAAGACTCATAGAAAGATTCGTTATATGTTGTAGTCATTCTGTATAACCGAAACCCTCTATAAATTACGACGCATTTAAGTGAGCGTAAGTATTTAATATTTGAATTTTCTCAACAGATGGTCGCACTGAACGCAGAAGAAAATGCTGTGACGTTTTCATATTATTCATCGTGGCTTTCAGCAATCTTTCATTGTTTACCTCCTTAGCTCCATTGTACAATTGTGAGCTCCACTACCTCGCACCAATCGTAAACGTTTGTCCGGATCCTGTCGATGGTAGTCATTTATGGAAATCTTCAAGGTCATTCTATATATTCGTCCAGTTCCTGATCGTCACAGAAATACTCTCATCAATGAAATTATACATTGCTCTTGATATTCCAGTGCTGTGTATTTCAACAGACTTGCTCGAAGCTTACAAGTATGTACCGTTACTATAAACCATAAACTAACCGTCTTATTAAACTAAATAATTTTTTATTACAGAATTCCTCTATCGCTTCGATCACGTGAAGAGGTTGCACAACGAATTTGGGAAAACTACAGGTTTTTCAAGGTTTTAATATCGCAAGTGAATGATTTTTTGTACATCACTATTCCTCCCGCGATCACGTCCTGTCTGGCACTCTGTGTGATATCTAATGTGACAATCTTGACGCCTTCACCTCTCGTTCTGAGGTTATGGTGTGTGTTTGGAATGATTTCTAGTTCTGGATTCCTCTTCATGTTACTAGAAGGTTCAGCCAGAATTTCTATAAAAACGGAGCAATGGAAAGGGAGGAAATTGGCTTTGCATGGGTCAACTTACAGCAACAAGGTCCGGGCCAGCTGTCAAATGGTTTACATTAAAGCTGGATTTCTAAAGAATTTGGATAGAGACTCATTCAAAATTGCTTTTGCGGCTATCATTGACTACACAGCCACCATTCTGCTTATGTGAAATCTGTGTAATGTTTTTTGTACTGGAGTGCGTATACTGTAGTGGATAATTTATTTCCGGTTCTTAGAAGCCAAAGTTTTACTTAATTGCCATAGCCGATACTGAATCGAACATAATGTGCATTTTGTGTCCTTTTTACGAGTTGCTTTTGTTTTCCATTTGACCTAAGGATATTACATTACATCACAATTTCTTATTAATTGGACTAATATAAGAACGAACAAGTTGTTGTTAGATCTAAATCTCTTCTTGCTTCTATCAAGGTAGCATCATTGTACGCCCACTCGAGATTCAAAGCTATATAACATTCCGTGTTTTTTGAATCGTATACAATTCTAACAATGTCCGTCATTTAGTACAAAATATACGTGGTTGGATAGTTCAGAGATACAATTCATACCTTACATCTACTTTTATCAACCCATACTTATGAATATTCCTTTTCACTAACTTATCAAGTACAATGAAATCAATACTCGAGTTGTCTATTGTATTGTATCATACCAAACAGAAATTGGAATCCTAATAGGTATGGATTATATACCACGATAAACGCTTCTGCTTGCATGTTTTAGTTCCAAATATAGTCTCTACAAGCATAAACGGAGTTGTATTGCAATAATTGAATTAGTATTTAACTATCGATATTGTCTACAACCTCAGCTCACAAATATCAATAAATTATCAAGTAAACAATAAACAGTCGAGACTGAATAGAAAGCCCGTTTAAGAAGGGAATAGTGGTTGAGACAGTGGATAGACGACGCTTGAAGGAAAGGTCGCATCATCCACATCGCGTCATTGGACATCCTGTATATTGGCCCCATACCTGTGGGCCAATATACAGGAAGCGTAGTATTTGAATTTTTTTTCTGTACTATACTCATTAGAAGAGAGCGTTATACCGACTTTGCCGGTTCAAAACATATAGTCCCCTGAGGTGTTTAATAGTAGTTTCCAGTCAGGCGCATTACGTGCTTCCCACATATAGAACGTCTTCAAGCGGTTGTGATAGTGTGGCGGTTTGTGAACTATGTAACGGAATGGTAACTGTGGACTGCGTTTCATTTGTGGGTATTTAGGATGGAGATAGCGTCACAGACAACACAACAGATAGAACAATTTTATAAGCCCTTTACAGGACTGGCGTGCACGGGCTAATAAACGCGAGTAAACTGAAGTTTGAATCACGATAGATAAGGATCATACAACGATACTCGGTTCTACATGTTCGTTCCATTAATTGTCATCGATTTTGCCAGCAAATACTGCGCTGTATTTGTATTTGACTCTGCCGATATTCTCCATACTTTGCATTGTTTCATTTCTGGTTTTCTCATCAAGATGTACTTCAATACGTTGCGCGAAATAAAAATAGGTGTGCATAAATTATTTAAAACTCTTAACCGTTTAAGAGAAAGGCTAGACTATCGAGAATTCCAAAAACTATATATAAACTACGCGAGGTTTTGGGGAATCATTCCCTACCGATTCGATTCAAAAGAATTAAAATTGGTGAGAGACGAATCCGCATGGGGGCTTTTTCGGTGGAAAGTTACAATCATTGTAACATGTTTCATGAAGGGAATCTTAACTATTTCACTTCTTCATGATCTGATATTTGGAAGAATTCCTTGGGCAAAATATCCCCATTTAATTCGGATCGGGTGTACGATGTTCTCATTGCTTGGAGGTCTATGTCATGTTAATACATGGTGGAAAGGGAGACTAGGAGTTCATGCCATCAATGAATTCAACAATTGGGAATCTCATGCCGATGTTGCAGGTAAATTAAATTATATGATCAGGTGTGACCAGGTTTAATTAAGGTAAGACTCATAGAAAGATTCGTTATATGTTGTAGTCATTCTGTATAACCGAAACCCTCTATAAATTACGACGCATTTAAGTGAGCGTAAGTATTTAATATTTGAATTTTCTCAACAGATGGTCGCACTGAACGCAGAAGAAAATGCTGTGACGTTTTCATATTATTCATCGTGGCTTTCAGCAATCTTTCATTGTTTACCTCCTTAGCTCCATTGTACAATTGTGAGCTCCACTACCTCGCACCAATCGTAAACGTTTGTCCGGATCCTGTCGATGGTAGTCATTTATGGAAATCTTCAAGGTCATTCTATATATTCGTCCAGTTCCTGATCGTCACAGAAATACTCTCATCAATGAAATTATACATTGCTCTTGATATTCCAGTGCTGTGTATTTCAACAGACTTGCTCGAAGCTTACAAGTATGTACCGTTACTATAAACCATAAACTAACCGTCTTATTAAACTAAATAATTTTTTATTACAGAATTCCTCTATCGCTTCGATCACGTGAAGAGGTTGCACAACGAATTTGGGAAAACTACAGGTTTTTCAAGGTTTTAATATCGCAAGTGAATGATTTTTTGTACATCACTATTCCTCCCGCGATCACGTCCTGTCTGGCACTCTGTGTGATATCTAATGTGACAATCTTGACGCCTTCACCTCTCGTTCTGAGGTTATGGTGTGTGTTTGGAATGATTTCTAGTTCTGGATTCCTCTTCATGTTACTAGAAGGTTCAGCCAGAATTTCTATAAAAACGGAGCAATGGAAAGGGAGGAAATTAGCTTTGCATGGGTCAACTTACAGCAACAAGGTCCGGGCCAGCTGTCAAATGGTTTACGTTAAAGCTGGATTTCTAAAGAATTTGGATAGAGACTCATTCAAAATTGCTTTTGCGGCTATCATTGAATATACAGCCACCCTGTTGCTTATGTGAACTCTGTCACACTTCTATTTCTTTAAATCAATAGTAAGGCTAAAAGTGTTTACAATCTCTATGTGCGAATTCCATTATCCATTACAGTTTGAAAAAACTAAAATTCTTAATGCTGTAACGTTTTCATATTCTTCATCATGGCTTTCAGCAATGTTTCATTGCTTGCCGCCTTAGCCCCACTCTACCATTGCGAGCTCCACTACCTCGCATCAATCGTAGACGTATGTTCCGATGTTGGCACGGTCAACCCCTTAGAAAAGCTTTCAAGGGCATTATATATATTCATCCAGTTTTTGGGCGTTACAGAAATGATGGCGTCCCTGGTATTGTACCTGGTTCTCGTAATCCCCATGCTGTGCTTTTCCACAGACTTGGTGGAAGCCTACAGGTACTTTACTATAAACATCTAGTATTAGTTTATAATATGCAGAGTAAAATAGTCAATACACTATAACCTCTCAGTGCAACAACAAGAAAATCATCAAAAATTAAAAAAAGTAAATGAGTAAATTATTCTTCCCTCCAGAATTCCTCCATCGCTTCGATCACGTGAAGAAGTTGCGCAACGAATTTGGACAAACTTTACGTTTTTCAAAATATTGATATCAAAGATAAATGCTTTTGTATCAATCCTGGTTCCTCCCGCGATCACGTCTTGCATGACATTCTGTGTGATTGCAAATGTGACAATCGTAAGGCCCTCGCCTCTCATTCTAAGGTTATGGTCTATGATTACAATGTTGGGGTCTTCAGGATTCCTGTTCATGCTTCTGGATGGTGCAGCTAGAATTTCTAAAAAGACAGATCAATTTAAAGGAAGGAAAGTGGCTTTGCATGGCTCAACTTACAGCAACAAAATCCGGGCTAGCTATCAAATGGTTTACATTAAAGCTGGATTTCTAAAGAATTTGGATGGAGACTCATTCAAGATTACTTTTGCGGCTATCATTGACTACACAGCCACCCTTCTACTTATGTGAAATCTGTGGTCCCTCTATTACCTGAAATGAATAGCAGTCATTTGATTCAAGTCACATTTGTCATCCTTCTTCGTCAGAGCCATCAATTTTAAATTCAACATACATAGGATAAATGTCTCAAATATTATTATTCCATTAATTTTTACGTATAAATTAGGCGCAATACAGATTTCAATAACTTCAATTGCGGAAAATTAATGAATTCAATTGTACCAATTTGTAATACAAATACTGCAACGAACAATATTGACTCAGCTGTTGTGCTGTGTTAAAAAAACGTATGTTTGATTGATGATATCACTGTTACTTAATGCCAATATGGAAGATATTTGGCGAATGACTTAATGGTATACAGAAAAGCTGGCTTATTTGTAAAGAATTTGGATAGAGTCATTCAAAATTGCTTTTGAGCTATCATTGACTACACAGCCACAATGTTCCTTATGTGAAATATAAATGTACCCTTTATTTCCTGGAAATATTATTATTATTTGACTCGAGTCACATTTATGATAATCTGTCTTTGCTACAGCCTATTAGAGTGACATTTGTTAAAATTACATGGCATGACATGTAGGGTCGCGTGCATCCTTTACACCAATCCTTTACGTCTACACCAATTTCCATATCTTATAAATTTAAAATTGAGTTCAATAATATGCTTCGTTAAACATTAAACGGCTGCACCAACATACGAATGAGGTATAAAATGTAACAATAAAATGATAATATTCAATATGTATACAAAACTGTACAGTAAGAGACTATGCATGTTAACAGTGTCCACTTCCGGGAAGTAGAAATTTCGATGAATAAACCATTCGAGAGTATACGTACGTGAATTAGATACAATAGAGATACAGTTTTCTATTGTCTTTTCATATTGTTCCGGTCACGATAAAAATATTAAATTTATCTATTGTCATCAACCTACCCATGCTTATCAAGCAACCAACGATACGTCAATAGTGTCATGTATTAAACAGAAAAAATCATGACAGATAATTATCATACAACGATTCCAGTCAATGGGATAAACACATGTATCATCAATTGCAGTAAAACTATAATTCTTGTGACCTCACAAACTTTAACTTTTGAACTTCAAATGAAACTATTAAGGAGGTTATCAGTGAGGTGAAGTTGACCACAGCTTGATATTTTATATTGATTTCCTTCAACTGCAAGCTACGACTGGAGATCTCCAATTCAGTTGTGGAGAATTGCACAAAGTGTTAATAACTACAAACTTGTTAAATTCTTCAATTACATTTGCATACGTATGTGTGATTCCGAGAATTAGTATTGAGATAAAAATGTGAGATTTACTTGCAAAGCTTTATATTTGGTTCGTAGGTTAGAAGTGTTTTTAGTGTCGGTCTAATTTTGAAATCCCAAAGAAAATGAAATCTGGAATACGAGCGCGTAATTACAGTGAAGTTGGCACATTATTGGTCGTCGTGTTCATTATTGCGAATATTTTGACTTGTAAGATAACTTCAAACTGGTATTACAAAATTCGAAATGGTTTGTTCATTTTTTTGTAATATTTTATAATTTCTCCATACAGTTGATCCCACAGAAGCCGATTGTAATTCGTCTTGTGAAGCAGGTATTTACAACATAATCGGAAAAATATTCACAACGCACAGCACACGCATGTTATTTGCCCAATTCATCAATCAATAAATTACATGGGTTATAAATATTCTTCATGCATTTCATTTTCTAATGTTAAATTCTTATAAGCAAACGAAACATCCCAAGTCGGGGGACACGAATTAACCAACCTAATCATTGCTCCGCCACAAAATGTGACCAAAGTGGAGGGTGAGAAAGCAGAATTTTCATGTGAGTGGAGAGCCACACCATCAAATGCCACTGTAGTTTGGTTAAAGGATGGATTGAGCGTGAGATCTGTAAGTATCTACATTTTGCTAGTCACAGGGCGAATCAAAACCTATTGTTTTTACTAAATCCTTCTTGTCATGCTTTGAGCCCTAAGCAGATAGCTGCAATTATAAACTCGTAGTAAATATCTTCATGAACAAGTAGAGTTTAAATCACTACCATAATTTGATTTTTAGTTGTCTACCCAAATAACATTAGATAAATGTGAATTCGTTTTGATCCACCCTGTATAATTGAGTTTATGGTCTGTAATTCACTTCCAGATCTCATCACTTGAGTCACGCCTTGAAACACCAGCTAATGGCAGACTCATCATTAATTCTGTCGCGGCAAACGACTCAGGATTCTACGAATGTCGTGTATCAAATGGAATTGGTGGAACTCAAAGTGCAGTGGCCTATCTCAATATTGAATGTGAGTCTTTAGTCCGGGAATCATAATCATACCAAAATTCCTAGCTACTTAATCGTCAGATTTTAATTTGTCCAGATCCAGCTCAAGTGAAATACAGTCCTACGGTTCAGTATCTGCCTCTTGAATTGGCCGGCATTGTTCATTGTTACATAACGGCCAATCCTCCAATTCAATTTGTGATGTGGACGCGTGACAAGCATTTGCTTGAACCTTATGAAACAGAAGGTTTTGCAGTGATGAATAATGGTTCACTCTTAATTGATCGAGTCAAAGAGACGCACCAAGGGATGTACACTTGTACACCGTACAATGTACATGGAACCAAAGGATCTTCACTCCAAATGCAAGTGATTGTCAAAGAACCGCCCAAATTTGAAGTCACACCAGATCCAATGTACCAAAGTAAACTAGGCTCATCACTCGAAATTCCTTGTAGTGCTGTTGCACCGAATGGAACAACGAGTCCTCTCATTACTTGGCAAAGGGTAAGAAATACATAGCAAGCTCATGCCTCCGAGACAAAAAATTATAATAAATGAAAAAAAAATTGTTAGAAGTTCTTTTTGTAATTTTTTTTCTGTTGCATTCTTTTTTTTTACAGAGGGATGGTCGATCTTTGTCTCGAGATAGACTACGAGTGGTGGAAGGGAGTTTAATGATAGAAAATCTACATCAAAGCGATTATGGAGAGTATGAGTGTATTGCCTCGAATGAAGTTGCGACTTTAGTTACTTCTACGAAGATAATCGTTGAGGGAACTAAACCACATGCTCCGTACAATATAACTGCCACTTGCGCCGTGTTCAGTGTCACCCTTTCGTGGCTTCCAGGTAAGAGAGAAGAAGAATAAAAAATATATACCATTTTGAGTATGTATTTTATATCTGTAATTTCAAGGTTGGCGTCGTGTTTCGAAAAAATCTTGGTATAAATCAGCACTAAACCCCTTCCATTCGGTTCATGTTTCAATAAAATGAGAGGGAATCGAGTTTAACGATATCAAATATTCACCCACCATTCGATGGAAAAAAAAGATATCGTATCAAATATCATAAATCCACGATAAAAAGTAGTAGTACTCCAATTCCAACCATTGCGATTTGGTGGAAATGGATTCCTTTTATTTGAAAACGAATTCGTTTGAACTCTTTCGTTATCGAAGGAAATCAACGTTCGCCCATACGAAAAGAACAACGTTTTAATGTATGCCCAGTCGATAACGACATATTTCTTGTACTGCGTGACTAATTAATGCTATTTGAGTGAGGTTTTATTCGTAAACCAGTAATAGTGCTATAAAACTACTCAAATTTCAATGCAGTAGTACAAAGTGCAAAGATGATATTAAATTTGGTCACATCGGATATGATGGGGATCCGAGAATCGGGTATCAGAATCAGAATACCAAGTGTCATAAAAATCGAAGATAAAAAATATTCTTATTGCAAATCTTGGTGGAAGAAATGGGTTTTATTTGAGAACGGTACGATAGTTTTCCCAGGGTCGGGTGCCGTTGATGTATTGAAGATTGTCCAATTCTAGTACGATCGATCTCGTCGGAGTTTTTTTGAAACGACCACTTTGAAATTTCAGAAAGTTTCAGACAGTCGAAATTAATCACATTTTTGTTTTATTCATTCAAGGCTACTCGGGTGGACCCGACTTTCGTCAAAACTACGTTGTCTGGTA
>JAQGCB010002121.1:0-12353 GCA_034698835.1 Protaphorura tricampata
AAAATTCATACAGATGTCATTCGCCGAAAGGTATGGTCGCATGGTCAACCATTGCGACGAAATTCTCGTGGAGGAAAAAATTTGACAACACCCATTCGGCCAAAGATTAGATTTAGGATTTGCCCTGTGGAGATAGGGAGAAAACCTATAGGAGAAAAACCAAGCCTTGGTGTGGGAATCGAACCCCCCACTACACAGCGAAACGGCAGGTGCATAACCGCACATCTAGGCTACGAAGCCGTACGCTACAATGATATTATGTACTACTGTATTATAGGTACATTTAGGATTTGTGGAATTGACGTTAACAGAGGAGACTAGTGAAAAGCTTTTTAGGGAATGGAGAGCGGATGGATGGTTGGTTGAATTCTTCACCGTCATTTTCTCCCGGATTCCACATTTCACGAACCCCAGTTTGGACTCTGAACTAAGCGACGAAGGTTCTCTCTCTCTCCGTGACTTGGACGATTTCCTACCAAAAACGATCTTCCACAGATCCGGGGGATTTCACTCCCGCATTTTCCGCTCCGTCTGTGTCTCTTCACATTACATCACATTCTTCTACAATAATTGGAAAGTTCAACTTTGACATCAATTCCAAATCGTATCACAAAAAAATATGGAGTGGTCGTCGAATTTCTACGTTTTTTTCTACAAGTTTACACCACAATAACATTTTCCAAAAATTTTCTGCATTACAAGCTTCGAAAATCATATTATTTTTCCTCAATACTATTTTTCGCACCAGCATTCACGAAAATCGCAGCATTTCCAGAAATTGTTCCCGAATACGATTGGTTTTCCCAGAAACATTTGTAAAAATGCCGAGAAACTTTTAGAAATTACATCTACGAATGAATGACGTACGTAATATGGACAAACGAGAATGTTAAAAATTATCATGTCACATCCGATCCTGGTCCTGAGGAGAAAGTTGGAGAGAAAAGAAAATTGGAATGGGAGAAGAGAAGGTAAGATAAAAAAGAAAGTTTTCACTTATGGAAATAGTTTTTTAACGATTTTTACGGCATGTATGTATGTGAGTGTGTATTTGTCAGAGATATTGGATGCATAGAATTCTGGATAAGGTAGAACAAGAGTAGTTTTACACTTCGTTTTGTGATAACGAGGAAGCTGCATCTTATGTAAAAACCGCACATCAGTTTACAGCTATACGTTTTTGCTCATTGCGAGAAATCTCTTGTACTTTCGGAGTTCAAACTGGAATTTTCCAAAAATTTTGATTTTTTTTGACAAAATATGACAGGGTTTAATTTTATTTAGAAATTTTGTCAGTCTCAAGCTAACTTTACGTAAAAAATCGTTTCCTTGTAAGTTAGAACGACAACGTTTGCTTGGATTATATTCTTTTTGGTCTATTGAAACTGAAAAACAAAAAAAATAAGAAATACACAGTCACTGTGTATTGTGTACTCGTACGAAGAGGAAAATACCCGGAGGAAATATAAGGAAAATGTATTTTCCGTGTCACACGCACCCAACCCAAACGATAAGTTACTTCCCGAGTAAACTGTCAGGCAGGTAAAAATTGCAAAGACACGACCCCAACAAGTAAAAGTATAAGAGACAGAGACAGAGACCAAAACCACATGAGACATGGGAATTGAAATCGAGGGCTATGTGAGTCTAGTCTAGTTGTCTCTTGTAAACCCAATTTTATCCAAACCTGGAAAACAATTCAAGGAAATCTGACTGCATTAACTCTGTCTGTCGTCTACAAACACTGGATACTGGAAGAAAATGTTTGAAAAGAGATATAAAAGAGTGGAGATGCAGTAAGCCCTCGTTACAACACAAGGGACCACTACTTTTGTACACAATATCAAAAATTCATTATATCCTTGCATTTTGACTATTTTTTCGTTTGGGCCATGCAAATGTGTCAAAAATGTAAAAATTCTGTTCTTGAACTGCAGTCACATCCAGGAATGTGATTTTTTTTTACTTTGAAATTTTCAAATTAGAAAAAGATTCTTCAGAAATCTTTTTAAAAAAAAATTTTCTTACGAAAAGAATTTGATTTTTTTACAAGTAGCGACAGCGAGTATCAAAATGTCAAACCCACAAAGGAGACTTTCTCCAAAACCCAAGTTTGTGTCTTTGGGATTTTTTTTCTCCAAGACTCGAAAAAACTGCCCTGTCATATTCTGAGCCATAGGGGGACGATCAGCCAGCCTGAAGGAGAAAAGGAATTAAGAGATTGGACGAAAAGGGGAAAAAATTGATGAAGTGGGTTTATTGAGTCATTTGGTCGATTTGAGGGCTGTCAACGTCAATTAAATTAGTCTTCTTCCGTCCGTCGGTCGGTCTACTCACTACTGCACTGGCCGGCCATATGTCTCGAGACATGTCCCACCCACCCCAAACACTAGGACGACGACTAGAAGAGAACGCTCAAATAAGGTTCCACATTTAATGGGTCCATTTTAATTGATTAAAACATTAAAGATGGATATTAGCTTTGGAAGCCAGCCTGGCTTAAAAAGTTAAGGACGTACGTGGGGCCGTAGGGCCGTTGGGCGGGATGTGGAAGTCATCAAAATACTATAAGTTTTGACGATGATGACTCTCGTAATTGGCTTGAACTCCTACAAACTATTTTATTTCTAATCAGGCAAATTGCTTTCACATTTTCTTGAATTCGAATTTTCCTTCAATGCACATACATGGATTCACATTTCGCATCGTCAAACTCAAAACTCCTTCCTTCTTCCTAGTCGATCCATGCTAATCACTTCGTTAATCTCGTGAATTTTATTTGAGCGACTGCTGCTATAAAACGTTGTAATAAATTTCTGTCCTAATTGACCAACTCACAACTCGGTTCGGGTTCGGTACTTTTCTGAGATGCCAATTGCCATCTGGTTATTTTTAAAATTATTTATGAAAAGTTTGTACAGTTTGTAAGCTTGTCAGAAATTTTCTATAGAAATTTTCAATTAGGAATTGATTCCAAATCGTAAATACCTTCTCTGGGATAATTTATGAGATTTTCCAATTTAATCCAAACTAAAATGCTAAATTCGTTGATACCTATTTTATTGAGAACAAACAATGGCTGATTCACAAATCGTTCACCCCGATATGATATGATATGATATGACCAATTAAAAGTTTTCAAATTTTGCATTTCCTCCTCGTATTCAAAACTTAACTTCATGCCCTCATAACTTTTCCCACAGTTTTCGTTGTTCCTTCAAGACTCCACATGATCTTGAACCTCAGTTTGTTCTAACTTTTGCACGTCTTAGTTTTTGTTCGTGATACAGGCTGTACTATACAACATAGGGGTATGTCTTACGCAGTACCCTGCAAAATATTTTAACTAAACCTAAGGACATATCCATTGATTGTCTTTCAATCCAGACACAGAATTCTCTCAGGGACAGGGACACCGCGACGCGCGACCAAATTAAGGTCATAACCTTAGTAACTATATGAAAGTGTCGTCCTAGAATAGAAAGAGTGCAACTGTTGCTGCTGGAGCTGGGCACTCGGGAGACTTTGTTAATTGAATTTGGTAGGAGTTAATGGACGCAAGGGTGAAGTTGATGGAACTACTTGGTAAATAATAAATTCGGCATGTTCCTTTTCGACCCTATGTTTTTGGCATTGGTTGGTTGGTCTGGCCTGGCCTGGCCATGTAATTCACAGTACAGTTCATGCAACTACTGCTACTTCCAAAGTCATAGTCTTTGCTTATGAAAATAATTGTTCATTTAATCATAGGATCCACTAGCGTACGTACGTATTACTTAGAGTCATTTAATGTTGGATCGGGGTGCGGGCTGTAATTAAATTATTTGAACATCCTTTCACATTTCAAGAGTTAACATGTTCCATAAATTCGATGAATAGATCAGACCGTATGATCGTAATGTAGAAAAATATACAATAGTGCAGCATATTCAGAATGACTATGAAAATATTTGAAAATTCAATGCAAATATTGATTTAAAAGATGTCTCCGTCTCCGTAATGTGATTTTAGATCTTGGAATTCTAACGTTACATTCAAATTCGCTGGTGCACGTACGTACGATATGGTGCAGGTTTTCTAGCGTGCATGTGAAATAATGACATAGTTTAGACAATGCAGGTTGGCGCATATCTTTCTTACCCTACGGAATAAAATTCTTTACAAAATGTATATCTCAGTTTTTTTCTGTACACAGTAAACATACGTTTTTGAAACATTTTCACAAGTTATTCCTTGGAACACTTGAGTTAGTATAGAAGTTTTACAGAATGTACAAATGTACTTTATCAAATATGCTTCAACGCTGAGAAAAGAGACAAATAAGACTTCACACCCCAGACGACACGTATTATTTGTATTTCGTAGAAGTTCAACATTTGACAAAATACTGTATGAGAGAATACGAATACGAAATACGAATAGGAAAACTCAAGAGTGTACGACGAAGGAATAAGGTAAAGTACACATGTCAGACAGACACAGAACACAAAAGAACTCATAAGGAATATGTATGTACATATTTGGTACATTTCTTTTTTTTCTCTTTTTTTTCTATTGACACTTGGAAAAGTGCTTCCTTAATCAATTATAGAAGAATGGGTTTGTATTGTACAGTATGAGTTGAATTTCGCGAGATTGAAATTGCAAAAGGTTCGTACGTACGTACGTCAGGGTTGAAGAAAAGAACTTCAATTCCAATTCACTTTGTACCCTCCCTATTCATAATCGATCCTTCGTGTGCCTCTTGGATTGATGAGAAAGTATTTGTATGGTATGCAGATGTACATGTACATGTACAGTCGTTTTTTTTTGGGAATCACAATCACACGGAAAATTGAACAAATCGTGACAAGGAAAAAGTCAATAAACCGGGTCGGTTTGGATGAAATCGCAAGAGACAAATTTATCAGTAGAAGGACCCAATTTTTTTCTCGAGGCTTCGCCACTCACAGAAATTTGTTCTCGGCATATTTGCATTACTGTACTCTTTCAAATGACAAGTCTCTGGCTGGCATCAAATCGGATCTGAAAATTTTGAAATTGGCGATATAAATCTCCGGGAAACTTTTCCTTCAAAATTTTCATGAAAATTCTTGATGAATTTCTGTGATGCTTGATCATTCCTTACGGTGAATGTCAGTTATTGTGTGTATTTTTCTTAAAATTACACACAGTCTGTTGGACACCACTCCAAAATTCTATATTCGAAACATAATTATGTTTTACAATACGAACCCGTACAGGTACAAAACACAGACATACACACTTAAGAATTACCCATTTCCTTTCCCTGTGGGTTATTTGTCGTCTGATATTATCGGGCGTAGAAGCCGCCGTTGTTCATCGTCATAAAACTAGTGAGCCGGGTGGTGTCGGTTGACAAATTCCATACATACACAGAAACAGAACTTAAAATAATTTATTGAATAACTGAGCATGTCCACTGCTCATTAAACCTGTCGAACAAAAAGCCGCAGAGCATGCAACCAACCCAAAAATATTTATTATTCGCTTTGAACTCGAACTCGTCCTCTAGTTCATAATAATATGAACATGAACTAGTAGAAGTAGTCGTACGACTACGACTACGATACGAAGTTATAGCACAGCTCACAGTAGTAGATCCTTAGGTGCTGACACGTGTAGTAGTTTGAGGAGAGCACGAAATCCTCCTGAATATTTCATCAAAAAAGTTTCTATCCTGCCTGACCTCACCGCACCGTCACCACTAACCCAACCCGCCCGGACCGACTGACTCAAAATCCAATACATCTGTCTAACAAAATGTTCTTCACCGTTAGTTTCGTCTGTACTGTATGCATATTGCATAGGGTGGTCCATAAAATAAAATAACACTAAAGTTGTGTATTTGAGATATTTCTGGTGACCCCGACGGAATGGGAGAGAAAATTTTGACCCACCCTGTACATTACACACTACATATACACATACGTAGTTTCAAAAGAAAAACCAAACTAACTTTTATTATACATAATACCCGGGTAGTCTGTTCTGTTCTGTACTAGTCGGTCGGTCGGTCGGTCAGCCAGTCAGTCTGTCCGTCTGTCTGTCCCTGGACTCATTATTCTTTTTTTATCGGCCTAAGTCTTACAATACGTTGTTCACATTATATTTTGTAAGTTCCAGTTCGAGTCAGTCGAGTCAACTCTGGGTCGGTCAGTTCTAATAGACTTTTGGGTAGCAGAAAAGATTTTCTTTTGTTTTTTCGACTGAGTTCTACTGAGGAAGTGAGTGTGAGAGTATTCGTATTCTTTGGACCCGAAAATTCGGATTCTATGTAGTACAGTGGAACTGGAACGGTTAGCCTAGTCAGGTCTGGGTCTGGACTGGGCTGCCTGTTCAAGATCAAGATTTATTGAAGCCCCTACATTGCATTGCAGCATTGCATTGGCGAATGGCGATTACGTCGTCTAGCAGCCCAGCGTCGTCTCTCCAAAGAAAAACTTTTTTCTGGTTCTTTCCTCCAGGTTCTCTTCTTCTTCTTCTTCTCTTCCTTTTTTTTTGATCTGGGGAAAACGTAGGCATAAAGTTGTCAGGGCAGAGTGAAAAATTGACTGCCGACAGTTTTCTTCTTCCTGTGTGTAAGTTATTCGACAGAAATACCTCACCGTTTGCTTGCAAGCTCCTTTTTTCCCTTAAGCCAACGAACGTTCCGCTCATTCAGGTCTTCGCTTCATCCGAAATAATGTAATTGAATAGAACCAACCTGGTCTGACTCTGGCCCCGAATTCCGGATGTGTGTTTCTTCGGGGCTGTTCATAAACGACTAGGTCACGTTTCTTAGTCCTTTGTCGGATGCAGCCGTTTGCTACATATTTTCTCGTGGTAGGGGTTCTATTCCTCGACAGTTCTTTCTTTTTTTATGATGTTCAATTTTCTGTACTACCGGGGGATCTATTGCCGAACAGGCATGATTATTAAAAATAATCAATCCTACTCATTCCCTATTAGCAATGAGAGGTTCGGTTACATAATTTATTAACAGCCCCCTAGTGTACACTAAAAAAACGCGCACCGCCAACGCCATGACGCCAATACATACAGACACTCACCAAAATGGCAGTATTTTATTATTTCTCACGGAATTCTAGGATTTTTTTCCCTTGCAAAAATCTAAATCTAAATCCCGACCGGATGAGGAATGTTTCTCCAGGATGTGTGCTCCCGGCAAATAAAGAATAATATAGGGACGTACGTAAGGACTTACGCTACACGGTGTATTGAACCTAAAGACTTGTCGAATTTCAGCCTAAAAGGAAGCGCAAGCGGAAAAAGGAAACTGGAGAATTGAATTGAATTCAAATCGAGTCAATCGTACAGTATGTATGTACAGAATCCGAATCCGAATCATCTGAGGGCTCCAGTAACCTTTTCTAAGTGAAAACTAATGGATTCTTGAAGAAAAGGAAAGGACCAGAGAAAGTTTGACTTAATTTGATTCAATAGAAAAGCTGTGCTTTGGGTTGAGTTAGATTCTCTGGATCTCCACGAAATTAAAATATTCGACAGGATGGATTTTTCAAGTTCTTAGGTCGGATGGATTAATTTGACATGGGAGGATAAATATTTTCAAATCAAAATGTTTGAAGTACGTGTGTCTCAATTTAGCAAAAATTGTAGACTTAGTTTTTGTGTAAACGGTAGCGAATACAAAATTGTAGATTTTGTGAAGCGCCACTTGAAAATAACATGAACATTTTTATATCATACATGGACGTACAGCTTTTGAAAACCTTGGAAAATTTACATGGACGCTGCACAAGTTTTTGATATAATTTTCGCGACTCATATTCGAATATTCCGGAAATGTTAGCGCGAACGAGCCTCATTAGAATTCTGATAAAGCTTTTAACCCACTGCACCTAAATTAAACTGACGACTGACGATACACGAGATTGTAGAAACATAGGGGAATATACATAGTTCCGTCCGACTTTGACTATTTTAATTCTACCTCAGCCTGCGGGCGAGCGACTACGAGTTAGTCCACTTTGCGTATAAGATAACACGGACAGAATGGACACGACGAGGGAAAGCAAAGCGAAATCGCAAAATCTGACTTTCTCATTCTCATAAGGATAATCCGAAAATCCGACACGACCAGGCCAGAGTACAGTATTTGAGTCCACTGTCGACTCTGACTCTGACTCATCTAAACTTAACTTACTTATGCATGTATGCATCATTACTGTACCCTCCGTTCCTTCTCCTTCTTGCTTGTTACTACTTTCACCAGTTATTATATAATTAATGTGACTGCCAATCAAATAAGATGGACGTCAAGGGGAGGCTAGTTGACATGTCCCGTCAATTCAAATTTCAATTACTACATGGAGTTTCTGAAAACTCGGCTCTGTCTTCTCTCTCATTCCATTCCTTAGACGGATTTGTAGTGTCAGTACTGCCACTGTGGCTTTTCTGAGTCACTCACCCGGTTTTACAATTTACAGAGTGGTTCATAACCTTTTCTTCCCCTTCCGCCAGTTCAGGTCCCTAAAATGACCTCGGGGTCAAGAATTCTTAAGGGGTCACTACAAAATTAGCTTACAAACTGTACAAAGATATGTGAATTTCTTCTGAAAATCTTCACCCAGAGTTAGTCAAGAAATTAAAGTGGGCCAAAATGGTCCACCTTGTAATCCTGCATGCACACACGGGTAGTATACTACCCGGGAGGACTCAACCCTAACATTTAGTTGTCTTAGGCGTTGCTGGGCTACTACACATGCACAAGAAAACTCCGTACATTAAGTAGAACTACGTACGAGACAGACTAGGACTACTTGGTGTCTCTTCATTTATTTTCGCCTAGATTCTAGAAGTCCTAACTTTTCTAAAGAGTCCTCATTTCCCTCCAGAACACCCTTTATTGCTTCCAGGCTTCGGAATAATGTGAAAGGGTTATAAACTAGCGGTCTTCCGTAGCGTGAGTGCGAGTGGGCGGACTATGGTAACATTTCTCAGAATATTTATACATACGTACGTTGTACACTGTGTACTATCTATATCTACAATTTCTAGAATCTAGATTCTAGAATTTAGAATCAACCGGCACTTGTGTCTGTGTGTGTGCATGTGTGTGGTGTTTGTTCTAAAGTTCTATCTAATTCTAGTCAGCGGGATCGCTAAATACATAAGTTTTAGACTTTAGACGACTCAACCTCACAGCATGTGCAATTTTCAAACAAACAAGTTAGCAAATAGCAGCAGTAGCAGTAGCCATTAAATTTCACATGTTGTGTCTGTGTGTGTTACAGTCCACCCGTGCTTCTTTTTTTTAGGAAAAGCACATCTGGCCAGGCCATTCTGGCCGCCAAACTCACCCGCATGCATATTTTATGTAATGTATTTAAGAATTTTTCTTCTGGAACGGGTAAACCGCGGAAGCAATACCAAATAGCAGTCGAAAGTCGGAATAACCATGTAGCAATTTCCATATATCGCGGTTCGCTTTAGTAAATGTCTCTATTAATCGATCTTTTCTTTGACATTCTCTATATCGAACTTTCAGAAATATTTTTGAGCCCGTGTTAACTTAAAAAGTGCATTTGACCCCAACAGCTGTAACATATACATTATGTAGCGTATATGGATGTTTGCTACGATTTGCGGTGTATGTATTCAGAAAGGAAACTAATTTCTATTCATTTTCCTCTGATTTTGGTCCACACAGGAGGAAGTCAGTCGAAATATGGAGATGAAGAATTTCTGTACACAGAATACACACATTCAACACGGTCATACACTCATCCACGTTGGAGACAATTATTTGAATGGAGGATGATGGGCGGGGACGCGGAGGTTTGAGTTGTGTTCAGGGCTGATTGGATTTTCATTTCAAGTTTCATTTCCAACTAAAAAGGGAACTACGCTGAGCGACACAATTAATTGTTCCTGTGCAGCAAAACTTGCAAAACTCATGTATTCCGTCCATTTTCGTCATCCAACCCAATCTACTATTATGTATGTAATAATATACATGGAGAAATTAAAAGGTAAAGGAAAATTAGTCCTTTCTTTCCCCGCAACGCAACTACCTGAGGTAAGTAAACTAGTTGCGGCATGATGGGGAAATCGCGGGGGTGTAATTTGTGGGCGGTTTACTGTCTTAATGATTTTGTGGATGTAAGTAAAGGTGTTACGGATTTACAGGAGACATCTGTTGGTCCCAAATAGGTCCACCACAAATTATGACCTTTGACCTAGCCTTTTCCTAGCATTTAGATTAAGATAACGTTTTAGTTCGAAAATTGAACTCTTCAAGACAGGGGGTTCCGAAAAAGACCCCACGGAAATAAATAGGGCGGAAGTGTGTATTTGCATGGTGCAATTCATTCAATGCAATGATCGAATTTATCTTGTCTGAATGCAAAATGAAACGTAATTTGCTCAAAGTGTACTGAGCAAAGTTGTACACAGTACATGTACGACTGACTGCAAAGGAATAGAAGTGTCGTGTTTATTTTAATTAATTTGAGGTGTCTCAGTTTTTGACGGGCTCGCGCGTGTAACGTGTACCACTATTACTTGTAAATAATTTGTTATTCGGGGAAGCAAAGTATGCGGGTGGTACGGTAGTCGTGGTCTCGGTCTGTGCTGTGCCTGTGTTTATGCAAGTAATGTTATGTATGTACGATTTCACAACCTGTAATTAGTGGGACACACCACTGCACCGCTGCCATGGCCGGGTTAGTTTATTTTACTTACGCAATTTGTGCAATTCTACGAAATTAAGTCTCCAACTTCTGGTGGTTTGGGTTAAAATTTTACCTGCTTTGCTTGCTTGCTCTGGTTTGTGGGAGAAAGTAAGTAGAGTTAATTAAATGTTATTGCGCCCACAAATTAGTTGTCCTTTCCTTGACAAGGGAACTTCCTTAGCCCAAAAAGTTCCATAAATCAGTATATACTTCCTAGACCAGTACTCAAAAAAAATTCCAAGACCTCCAAAAATTAGCTTGCCAAGAAGTTTGAACTAAAGTAAAAGTTAAAAGTTCAACGCAGTAATTATGCAAATGTAAATCCGAATTCCCGTACGTCCGTCCCACGCAGCGCAGAATTAGCATCTGGAAAGGGACGTACAAAGTAGAGAAAATTAATTTGATTCTAATTCCGTACAGTCACATTGTACAAGGTTTCTTGAGCGCGCGTGATTGATTAATTTATTCATTGTGTTTTAAGTTGGACTTTAGAATCGTGAGCTATTTTTAATTACAAAGTGTTGTGTTGTGTTGTACTGTATATGTATATATTACTGGGATCGGATGGTTTGGTAGGAGTATTGAGTCTTGACGGGTAGTGACTCTCATCTCAAGCTAATATTTTCCGGATGTTCAAACTTGAAAGGAGAAAATTAAGTTCATTCATTAGTCCGCCCTGCCTGCCACCGTAGAAGTGGAAGTCAAGTGTGAGAAGTAAATGAGGAGAAGAAGGGAAAGTGATTGAATCCATGGCACTCGCACTATTCGGCTATAGTTTCTGAATTCGAATGAAATTTCTCTAGCAGAGCGACTGACGATGACGACTGGAGAAAATCGTGGCTTTTGTCTTTGTTTACGAGGGAAGTTCAAAGTTCGGGAGTTTCGACGACTCCCAGAGAACACGACAACTCGAAGGCTGCAAAGGAAATTCAACCCGGATGACATTCGACGAAATAGGGTGGTTCTTAATTTTTTGGTTCATTTGATCCCATACAGTGTCCTAAGTTTACTTAGGGAGATTTGAAGTATTTAGATTGAAAAAAAGTTATAGAGTTATCCGACGGGCTTTCAGGGCAGGTTTCTCATTTGACCGATGTGAATTCTGAGAGTTCGATATAGAGAGAGAAGATTTTTCAATTCATTTGGAAAGTGATGAAATGTATAAGCAAATCAATCCGAATTTGTTAAAATGTTCACGTTAGAATAATTTGGTACGCTAATTTTTACACTTACATTGGACTATGTATTTGTCGATGGTGTAAAAAATTGCTCCCTAGATTTATTTCTAAAAAATTCGCTGCGGCTACAAAATGAATAGCTTGGATCTGTCTACCTCGCCTCAGCATAACTTTGGGTTGAGTTGCGTCGAAAGCTTAGCTAAATATTTATAAACCACCCTATATTATACTCAACTCAACTCTAGAATGAACTCTGGACTGGAGGCTGAAAAGTTGGAAGTGAATGAGAGAAGAGAAAAGGAAGAAGTGGAGGAATGTTTCTGCGGATCTGTCTTTTTCCGCTTTGCTGCCGGTGAAATGCTCACAAATGCTCGCCAGTAAAGTGGAAAGGACTGATTCCCTGGAAAGCTAATCACCGCACAGCACACTACTGGAAATACTGGAATATTGGAACTCT
>JAQGCB010002122.1:0-12351 GCA_034698835.1 Protaphorura tricampata
CTAACATTGTCTGGTCCTTATATTTGAGTAACATTTTTAGTCATCAGCAACTTTGCTACCTGGTTCGGATGTGGTAATTTGGCTGTAATTGCATGAGTTCGGGTCTCTTTCTTGCATTGCATAATGCAGAAAGGAATGTTACTCTTGTGGAATTGACCGATTTGGTTAGAGAGTCGTACACTTTTAAGCTGTACAATTATACCGATTTGTCAGGTAGATATTGACGAGTTTACAGCTTGCGGTAACCAATTTAAAACCCTAGCAAGTAAAAAAAAAAAGAGTTTTGTTTTAAGTCACTGTTTTTTGTTAAGTTCATTTTGAGTTTGTCCTCGTGGTCCAGATTTCACCTGGGCACTTACAAGCATATGCTCGTTGAGTTGAAAGTTCAAACATTTATCTTGTTTTCGCAAAATAAGATTTAATATTTTTAGCAAATCCAAATACAAATGTCTATTCTTTAAGTTTAATCCACAGTATTTCCTATCCCAAGTCGGCAGGCCTGTTGTAACATTTTCATTAACAAAAACTTCTCGCATTAAATCTTGAAACATAATTTTGAACAGTGTGATTTCAAGAATCTGTCATTTTCTTTAATGTTAGCTTTTTGTCGTAATTTGTGCAATATTCAACTAAACCCATTATATCTTCATTTCCGAGCATTGCTATATTTTATTTACTCCAGCTCAATATTTCTTTCAACATAAATCTAAAATTTCCATGCATATCACGTGGAAGTTAATCAATTGTTTTATTGAAATAGGAATTCAACGAAATTAAATGTCTACCGTACACAAAACCACTCCAATCATGTCAATCGTTCAGGTGCAAACGTGTTCTTGAGGTCTAAAATACTTTACAGTAACAATTTATAATATTTATTACTAACACGTGGTCATATAACACTTGTGCAAATGCCAAATAATTTGAGTACATTAAAACACTATGTAAACTCATTCTATAGTATCAATAAATCAGTTTGACAAATTAGGATAGTTCTAGAGCACCTTTAACCTGACTTTTACTAATTTTACCTGTTCCTTAAAGTATTTCAAATCTTATCAGCTTAAGAAGTAATGTTCATACCAAGTAACAAGCACTTAGGCCATGCAGTTTTTTTTGTCGCGAAATTAGTTAATTTTGTAGTCATACAACTCGTGAATTCAAGGTAGAACGTTGGGAACCTTAACCTCTTTCTGATAGAGCAAACGAATATTCAAAATTTTCTCGATAAAAGTCTCAATAAAGCTCGAATTAGTTAAAGCAAGGAGTTTATACGAATCAATAAAATTTTATTTGACTATTTTGTAGAAACTTCTTGGTTAAAAGTATGGCCAATAAGTCTTCACAAGGAGGACTTATTTTGCCACGTTCTAGTGGAATATTCTTAAGTTTCCAGAAAGGATTCTGGGGATCCAGGAATAAATACCTGCTCTTTTATAGAGTTATACAACAAAATACTCCTTCTAAGGTTCGGATGAAACTAAGGTTCCCAGCCGTTCATAATGACGGTCTCCAATAAAGCCAAGTCACAACATTTCAACATGATATTTCAAACATACAATTTCTGAGACCCGACTACCCGACAGACAAAAGCAAAGTCAGAGATCCATGAAGTTCAGTTAGTCACCTATTGAGCTGTTTCTATGGTTCATCCAAAATTTCACTTGTTAACAAGTAAGGAGAAAAAAAATATGAATTAATGTAGCTTTTGTGTGTGAGTTTTATTGTTAGGGTTAAATAAGATTTTATCAACCTGTGATACAGTAATAGTATAGTAATTTCATCAACAATATCATTGTTCAGAGTTGGATCTGCGCGACTCAACCATTGCATGGAAAGCTTTATAATACGAAATAGTATAATCCGAAGTTATGTTGAATATGATACTTCTCTCTTAATAATTCAAATATTCTACACAATGGCATTGCTTGTACCGTCATCACAGGGTGACGTCCGAAACAGTTGAGTTTAATTAATTAAATTTTGCTGGAGTATAAGCGTTTAGATAAAACAAACAGTGGAAATCTACTTAGGATATGACATCTGCCCACAATGATAACTGTGTATCCTGTGTTATAGACTTGAACTTGAACTTTTAAGATTTTCAAAAATAAGTTATTGTGAAAATCTTCTATCTGTGAATGAATCCTTTGTAATTGCTTAGCATTCTAACCAGCATTTCGATTTTTCTGTCAGTGGGTTGACAAAACAAGAATCAGGCTCAGCTGCTACGAAGACCCATCCCTAACGTGAATTAGTAAAGTTTTTCTTATTATATTTGCACAAACCGCAAAAATCACTTACAAGTGATTCATACTTAGCGTCCAATTGGAACATTGTTGGTCGGGTTAGGAAATAAATATTTGCGATCGTCTAGAACGCAATTTCTTGCACTATACTGCATTTTGCCAAGGCCTAACACGGAGTACGGATATTACTATAGTTCTATAATTTGAATAGTTGTAAGTGCGTTTTAAGAGACTGTTTAATTTTAACTAGACCCAAATAACTAGAACAAAGATGGTTTGCTTATTTTTCTAAGTGTGACCAAACTAGGCTTACCTTATCTTAACATTACAACAAGTACTTAGGCTTTAATGGGTTTCACAGAATTGTGCAAATAGTTAAGGCAGAATAAGCTTGCAAACATCAATTTGGTGCATAAATGGAGTTATACTTAAATTTTAAGGTTATATTCAGGTTAACAATTTCTCCAAGTGAGCGATAGACAATTTTTTTTACTTAAATTAGTTTTTGGAATACTACCTACTACATAATCCCATAAGGTTATTACGTATCTTAAAACGTCATTAAACATAAGATTTTTCATCTCACACTTAATGTAAGTGTACTATATTAAATCAGATGACACTGGTTAGGTTAGAAACGAGTAGGAGATTAAAGCTTAAATACGAATAACGAATACATTATCTGGTCCAATGTTCCCAAGGTGCAAGAAGTCAGGTCAATGGTATATGTGCAAGGACAACGCAGAAAGGCATGGGAGTGAAGAAGTGCAGCAACAGCAGCAATTATAATTTACAAGATCCTTATTATGTACCTTAAGACTGTTTCAATAAATTCAACGATGCTAATTTTTTAAAGCCTTCTAATTTGAAATTATTATACACTTCCAGCGTCCAGGACGTCCTTTCTGTGATAATTCAACCTGTCAAGGCTTTCGACACTTATCAATTAAATCTGCTTTACATTCCTGGACTTCCTCCAAACTTTCTCTACATTACGTAAGGATTAGAATAGAATTTTGTGGGGGTGGGAGTATTAAGACATAATATTTTTACATTGATTAGCATATTGACTAGACTGTTCTTGTTAGCAGTGGGTGTTTAACTCTTAACACTTTTTAAATATAATTTCTAAGTGTGTGATACATAAGAATCCATATATTTTATAATTTTCTCATTTTATATAAGAAAGCACTAGACATTACACTTGGACTATTAACTTAAAATCTACTCACTGAAATACCCTTTTCACCGAGGTCCCTTTTTAGTGTAAGGAATTGAATAATTAATGACACGTCATTTGCATAAATAAAATATTATAAATTACAGTGTAAAATTGCTAGCTTGTCTCTATCACAAAGCTTTAGCTTTCCATTGACGCAATAAACAATCCAAGTAAAATGTTTCTTAAAAAAACCGTTTGTCATTCCAATTCGCCATTCAACATACGGAAATATTCGTTCTGACATGCCGAGTTGAGTTTCCACTTTTACTCACTAATTACATTATTGTTGTTTGAAATATAAAAAAAAACCTTTATGAGCTATATGGGTAACATGTGTCCTAAAATTTTCTAATCAAATATTCACAACAAACTAGTAGTTCTAGATTGTTAAAACAAAGTTGCACAAGTCAATGATAACTAACTCAATATAATAGTGTAAAAGTACATGAGCCGATTGAAATAATTAGTGGGGAAAGACGATGTTTTTTTTAGTAATTGATGTGTTGCAGGGCTCCGTGTCGGACAAAGAAAAAAATTAGAAAAATCCCATAAGCGCATGGAAACGCTATTCTGGACACAACATCAATTGTCTTTGCTACTCCCACAGGATTCTCCACAATTCGTCTTCTGAATGCCTATTCATTTTAGGAAACAATTATTGTGTTACATTCAGTCGCACAGATTTGAAATGGTTTCGCAAAAAATATTGTCTTAATATTTTAACAAGGAGGAATTACATGTTGTGGTGGTGCTGTGCAGGCACGGTTAATCGGATGAGTACAAGGATTTGGGCCACATTTTGTACAAGCCACGATCTGCAACCCGTCTGTCGGGTGATTGCTCTCGATCCCGGATGGGCTCATCGGTGAGGCTTGACTTCCTTCGATTTTATTAGACTACAAAAAGTATTTCAACTCAATTAAAGTTTTATCTCTGATAATTTGGTTTTATTCCAATCAGGACCTATTTCAACTTATATCTGATTTGATCGGATAAGATTAACGGTTGGCGCTTGTCTTAAAAGCAGGATCGATTGTATTAGATCGTGTGAATTAACTTGATCACGCTGTAAGCCGTCATAGAATACATGTATACCTCAGCATTAGGAACCGGAAGGACTTGTGGATCATACGGTCGTCTGGGTCGTTTTCTTCCAATATAATTCACAAAAACAAACTCCAAGAGTGAGGCATATATGAAGGTCATGGAAAAGCCATCCCAAATATTCATGGCTGTGAGGTCAGACACGACCGGCAATGTCGCGCGAAAGCTATTGCTGTTAAACATTAAATCATCAAGTCATTGTTAAGATAATCGCTTTTGATTATTACAGACACAAAGTATTATTGATCTCTCAGTACCTGGTTGTGAAGAAATTGAGCATTGTTGTAACACCGAGCATGATCCGAGCAGGTACGGCACTGAAATTTTGACCACAAAAAGTTCAATTTTAGCTAGTTAAGTTTCAATTTCAGTAACTCGAAACAAATATTCTTACTTCCACTCGAGCCAAAAAGTGATAAATGAGGAAGTAACGAGAATAATATCTGGAATGAAGACCGTTGTAAAGTAGAACGCTCTGTCTCGATTGAAAATTAGTTCTACTTTCAGACAACTGTAGTTTCCTAAATATTCACAATTTTGTTAGAACGATTTACTCCTTTTAATGGATTTGACATTTGACATAATTAACGCAATTAGCAGCTTACCTCTTTCATGAGCAGAGTCACAATACGTCGTCATATTCTGGTCAAGATACGCATTGAGATCGCTTAAGCTTTTGGATTTCCGGAGAACTCCCTTTTCTCCTTGCCAATAGAACTCAAGGCGATCCTTTTCATACGAAACTGAAAACGTCAGCAAAAATTTAGACAGTTTATTCATCGGATTTTAAAAATATATTGAAGAATTCATTTTACCACTCTCAATGCAGAATGTACAATTTGGGTCGTCGAATGGAAAGAAAGGAAGATTTCCAGAGCAAGAGAGAATTAGATGTTTTCTGTAATAAAAAATTGTTCATTGATTGTCATCCATTTTACGACTGCAATGGAGTACTTTGCATTTTCCCTTCAATTAAGTTCTATCCTACTGAAGTGCACTCAATTGGTATAGTATAAGAGTTTATGGGCGATTTAATGCTAATTTTGAAACGTCGTACACAGCATGGTCTCACGCGATGCAACACATTAATAAACTTCTCTCATTCTACCTAAGGGTTATTATCTTAAATCGATTCCTCGCGACACAGAGCATAACACTAGGGTGCAGTTTTTCGATTCTCAAAATCATTTTCTCTGAAATGTTATATCATTCAGATGAAGGAGATATATATTTGAAAATCCAGTGTATTTTACTGCACTTCCGTCATTTCTATTGAATTGTCTAATTCATAACATGCTTTTCTTGGGTTATCTGGACCGAAATACATTATATCTTACCATTTTCGACAATCAATATTGTTACTCAGTTTTCACATAATTTCTTCTGTAATACTGCCATTTGTGTATTTTCAGTTTGCTCATAAAATTATCAATAATATTCCACCATCCATGTCTCATTACAACATATCATATCACACAAAACATAACACGGTCGCTCGCAGGTGATACCGGTACTACTATTGTCTTACAACGAAAGTGTAATTTAAATATATCGATTAGCATTAATTAAAATATCCTTAGGAAATGGAACTTCAAGATCTTTGCTGTGAAATAATCCTCAACCGAACAAGGATTTGTGCCCCGGGTAATCCTTGAGGAAAGCCCATAAAGTCTAAAATTGAGTTTTCGTCATCCGTGTCGTCGCCAAAGATATAACGTGCAACATAAATCATAATGGTTCCTCACAACCTCTCGTCTACTTTAGCTTACGTTGCATTACACCGTTAACATACAATCCCAAAAAGGCAAATGCAAATTGAGGCTAATGCTTTCTCCGCTACTCTCTCCTATGTACTTTACATATGTAAGAAAACTACGTTGGCAGTGGTAAATGCTAAATGGGCCAAGGCAAAGGTGGATGGATGAATGTGTTGAACATAATATTATGTTATCCTTCCCTTGCCTTTTAGCAGTGGAGTGGTTATATAGTTTATCAATATTACATGGCTAGTTGACTTCTATCTAACCCATTACTTTATGAACTTAACATGAGTGAGTGATATCTTGATGGAAGAAGGCTTGAATATTTTGATGTTCATGTATTCACATACATTAAACTTCCCCTCGTACTAACTTATCCTCGTCGACTATTTATAGGTTGTTTTCCCAGCCTCGATGCCTATAATTTTTAAGAACGAAGTCTGAGCAGGATTTTTTTTTCCAAGGGACTTCGTTTTTAGAAATTCAGAAATTATTTCTCAAAGGAATAATAATTTTTGGCATTTTGGATGTGGGAATTTGGATACATACTCTCTCATACTTTTTGCATTCTCAGGTACAGGGTTTACAAAATTAGTCATGACAAAATCTGGGGAACCATACAAGGCTCCCGTGTCCCGTCCCGACCTAAGTGCTTTGCTTTGTGTGTCAGTATTATATCCTCTCAAAAAATCAAGTGGGTAATAAGTCAGGTCATAAAATAAGTGGCCCGAACATCGTAAATCTTTCAGTTGAGCTATTACGTTTTGCATTCTGAGGATTTTCTTCATGTTATAACGTGTTATAACTAGGAACACTGATCCCACGTACGTTTATTTTCCTCTTCCTGTTATGGAAACAGTAAAAGTGACGGAACAGAAATAATGGAGCCGCTATCTGTGTTCTTTCATCGATATTGGACTTTTAAAGTGTACAGGTACATGTCATAAAACTCAATTCAATTCAGTTTTATTTTATTGGATACAATACAATGGTGGTATTACATGGTTATCGGTAGTCGGCAATCGTAACGGTTGTCGAATATGGGCTCATACTCTTGTTTCTATTATTGTGTAAAGTTTTGTCGGCGAGATCCCTGTCCAATCTTTTTGTAAATCTCGACAACATGGTAAAGTAAAACATACCTCCACTCAACATACTGTATCATGTATCTACTTGAACGTAATGAGAAGAGAGTTAGTTCTATCAAAACAACTGGCTTGGGAATTGACTTTATACAAAGCCTATTAACTAATGAAAACAACAACTTTGAGATTAGGGGTTCCTTTGCTAGAATTGCAAAACCGTACGAGCTAACCTAAAACCAAAATGTTGAAGGAACCTTTAGGTGCCACAAGGGATTCATGACCGCTAATTGTAAGAGTGAGTGCTAAAACCTTATAAGCCTCAACTTGGATAACGTTGTGATTACTCATACTGTATAGGTCGAGCAACGGATTAAACACGCAAACTTCAAATTATGTCCAAGAAAATACCTATTTCAACACGCTCTCAAAAAATACAATAAAATTATTCCAATTTTTCAGTGGAATGAGTTCATTTTAGTATGCATTATCAGTAATACCAGTGATACCATTGATACCACTGGCGCGTGAAAGGGGAGGGAGGTGTTATAATTCGATATTTTTTATTTTTATAACACAAATGGCCATCTATTTTTTATTGAGATTGTAAGTGACGTGACATGTCAGCATATTTCATGCTTCAAGCAGATTTATTTTGTGCACTAATGGGTTTAGTTCATAATTCTCTACTCAGGTTGCTTAGTAGTTAACGTTCTGCTCACTTTGAAACTTTGCTTATTCGAGTTCAAGAGTGGACCCACGTATTAGTCTGGTACCAAAAAAAGTTCGTGCCCAAATTCTGTAATGCGTTATTTGTTTTCACATTCACATTTCAGTAGTGCCAGTGACATGCATGCAACGGTGTCATAATGATTGCTAGCTTCTTGACGATCACGCATACTGGACAATCACGTACAAGGCGGCCAATGTATTTCGAGTGTCTCAAAAACTAGTATAGAAAAAATCAAGACAATAATGAATTACAATTCTTCATTGAAAAAATAAAGTTAGTTCGATTGCAAATGAGAAAGTCAGAATCCTCATTACGAGTCTCCATTTTCTTCTATTCAGGACTAGAATTGTTAAGAGTGGAGGATTTAGCCTCTGGTCTGAAGTTTATATCAAAATAGTGTTCTCTGGCATTGTTTGTACAGAATCATATTAAGTGTTTAATGAGCTATGAGTTGGGAAAAAATTCTGATGCAAGCTCAGTGGATACGAAAGAAAACCACAAGAACTTATTCACTACATGCTCTGTTCAAAATTCTCTCTACTCCTGGAAGAGTAAAGAAACGAGAACAGGTACTGGCGGAGTTGATGTGTTACTGTTAGAATTGGTTAGTACATAACAACAGAAATCTACTGGGACTTGGAGTATAAATTGTGAATTACACTGGAAACTCATAGGCTAAGAAAAGTTTGTTGTGCGTTGCAAGATCTAGAGGTTTTAAATTATTCGGTAAACTCTCTAGTCAAAGACGTATACGCTTTGCTGCCTTGTATTGTAGTAGTCTAGTTGAAAAGCTCATTCGAAAAATTCGAGTTCCAAAAGAAGGGAAAGTATGGGGCCCAAACAAAACTACGGGCGGAGTTCAATTTATTTCTACACCGGGAAAGGAAAAGTATAACGAAGTTTGAAAGAATGGAAAATCTTTTGAATTGCATGAGAAAAAGAAAGGTAGGGCAAATTTAACAACTATTGAAATATTATGACGCAGGAGTCTACAACAACAGTTTACACAGAGGGCTGGAAGGGCCAGGCAACTCATTTCGTTGATGGGCACCCCACAGCTATTTGGCTGGGCATCAAGTGATAAATCAGAATCGTCCTTGTCGTTCTTACAAAGGAGAGTGAAAATGACCTATTTGTATACAGGGAGTGTCCAAAATCTACGCTATGAATTCTACGAATTCGTAAGCAGGTTTCGGGTTTTGACTTCGTCACACACTTATGCGGAAACAACGCCCTATTTTCTCCCAAATAGTTTAGATAATTGAACACATTGTCATTGAAATATAAATAGCAGTATTGTATACACTTTCTCCTGTTCATGAGGAGAAGGCTGGAGAAGCTCTTCACAATGTATGTTCATGAAACTTTTATCTGTTTTGATGGTTTTTGTGTAATTTAATTTGATTGAATTATGATTATTTGGGGTAATCTGTTTTTCCTCCCATTTCCCAAATTACACTCAATTCACCTCTGGCGGATGGGCAATTAACCGGCCCGTCTGTCAGTCTCTTTCATTTCCCGTGCAACGTCACCCGTGTGCATGCTAGACCATACCTTCACCATGCAGAGCAGCATGGTCCTTTTATCCACCATTACTCCCCATAAATTCTCCTGTCCTGTCTCAATCCAACTCACTCACAATTAGCACGGGCTTGCACTAAGTCCTGTCTCTTGTGCAGTCAATCATCCCCGACTTGCCAGGTAGAACCAAGTACCACGTACCAACCTCTTCCTATTGTGCAGTCAGCAATCCGGTCTACTGAATAAATCCCTTCAAATACTATTGTTCGTGTATTGTGTTATGGGTTTATTGAGTAGCCAGTTTTCTCGTCCCCCGATTGGGACAAATCATTCGGGAGCAATTCCCAGGTTAAAAAACATTAAAAGAAAATAAACAATGTATTCCAATTTTCAATTTCTGGTACAGAAATACTTGGTTTTATAGTACTAGTGTGAACTTTATTGCTATTCTATACAGTATTCAATATTTTTGTTCGTCACTACCTCACTTTCTAATCTATTGAGCATACAATATCAATGCATAATTATGGGCCTTTCGATGTAATATACGTCGACAAATTTTGGATACTTTGCATCGCGTTATATGATTTAGTATAAGGAATTGTTGGGAAAGGCGGAGAAAGTTGCACTTTCTCCAGTTTTCTCTGTTAGTGTTTTCCCCGACTCTCCCTACGAGAAATTGAGTGTTCTAGTCCTAGTATTTCCAGCATCCACACTCCTTACAGTCCCACCTGTTTATTTTCATTCACCTTTCCTTGTACTTTTGACTCGGTTGGTGAAACACGGCGCCTTTGCTTTCACTCCCAATTTATTTTATATCTAGAGTCTCAAGAGACTTTTATGTTCCATTTCCATGCGGAGAGAGCAAAAGGACCACTCGGTCCAGCTTGAGGACGGATGTCCCCAAAGCACTGACGTTGGACATGGACATGTGAATCCACAGCACTCTCAGACATCTCTCAAGTCATTACTGTTTCCCCGTTTCACTCCAGCTTCTCATTATTTTGTCGTTCTCAAATGTAGATACAACCTCGAAAACACACTATGGTAGGAAAAGGCATACAATAACATTCACAATCATAGAGGAAACAACAAACATATTTTATATACCATCCTGTCCCTTCCCAGATAGAAATTCGGACTTCCTTTGAAGTGAAAGACACATTATTTTCCTACATATTAATACATTGAATTGGGGTGGAACGCCATGTCTACATCCGTGATAGCCCACAGAAGGGCATTCCTCTCAGACAGGTCAATCGCAGTTCAAAATACTGATATCCCATTCCTTGTCTCCTTAACCTTCTTCTACCAGCGGTGACAAATTCCAGAAACCCACGGAAACATTATTCAGTTAATGTTGTACACATCTGAAGTTGATTTCAAACCGAAACAACCCCGGAAACTGTCTGGATTTGTCTGTTAATTTGCGCCGCGGATAGCCTCGAATATCTAGCATTTCTTTTAATTTTAGATTCTATTCTCGAGCCTTCTCGAAATCCGTTCTCCCATGTGTCTTCCGTATATTACGTGTCAATTTTAAAGTGTTGGACACGTTCAGAGCAATTTATCATTGTTCAGTCTTGCGTCGTCACCTGACCTCAATATATCTTAGATTTTGAACCCGTGGAGGACATATATTTCAGTTTGCACGTGATTAGAAAGCATTGTTTCCTGGATATGAAGACCTGAATAGAGTTTCTCACTTCTTATTATATCTGACTGCACGGCTGACGCAATTGTTCTTTTGTAAATAACCTGAAAACCTGAATTGTGAACGCACCTGGTAGTGAAGTTGACAGTTCCATTTGGGAAAATTCTGAGCGCCAGATGAGTAGGATCAAGATCCTTACGAAAATCTCCATGCTTTACGAAGTAAACATCTGGGACCCAAACACTGTTGTAGTGATGTAGTCCGTCTAGGAAAAGTCTTTTCTTATGATTGAGTCGCATCGGCATTGCGTCTACAAAACATTGAAGAATGTGCTTCATGTTAATAAGAATCACTGCTAAATGGAAAATTCATGCGTGAGAAATATATAAAAACATTGGAATAGGGCTTGAAATTTTGTTATGAATGTAAATTCAATTGTTGATTACTCTACGGCAATTGTGATAGTGTTCGTTTATGTTACAAATGGGAAACCCAAAATGTGAGAAATGAAGTTCATTGAAATTAGCGTTTTGAACTTGTCTATTAAACTTTATATAAAGGCATGGAATTTGAAATTAGGGGCGAATTATATACGATTCCACAGAAGCAATCCGTGATTGGCTACAAAAACCATTCCTTCGGTATCTAATTTTAAATACTGACTGCGGTAGAGTATAGTTTCGCTGAATCTACGGTATTATGTTGTGAGTTGTGACTTTCATTGAAAATACATAAACGATCAAATCGATTAAAAATGACGTCATTAAATACTAGCCTCACCGTAATTATAGGGTACATCAGGAGCTACAGTCGGCAACGGTCCCGTCTCATTCACGATGATGTAGCGGAGTCTAAAGTCGGACCAGGCCAAATTTAGGAGGAATTCGACTTCATATTTCTGTAAATTCGTTTAATATTCTTTTAAAAAGGAAATCAAAATTATGGGTATGCGCTGGTCATTACAGTTGTATCTGTAATTCTGGCAAGGCAATTTACTCACTGCCATTGACGGAAAGCAACTACGCT
>JAQGCB010002123.1:0-12351 GCA_034698835.1 Protaphorura tricampata
AGAGGAAGGACGGGAAGAGGCTTTACTTCCTAATAATTGCCTCAAATTACTCTCACGTTTAAGTGACTGTATAGGCAACGGGCTCCTTGGTTTTAAGAACGCATAATTTTGTCTCCTAGTCTCGTCTCAATTGAACTGGAATTTGTAATGTCCTCATAAAAAATTGTACATTCGATATACATAATCAACTTCCAAATCTTGACATGCGTTTTCTTGAATCAGAATTAGTTATCTTAACTAAAAGGAAGGTTTGGAATCAGTAGTCAGCAAGATTAGGTATTTTTGCCTGATACTTTAATGGATTAGTGATCCAAGACTGAAAAATGCTAATGCGAATTCAAACAATTCTTTGCAAAATTCCGAAGTCCTATTCTAAGAGAAAAGCTCTCCGACAAAATAGTAATTTTTTGCACCCTTAGTTGAGTCATCGAGAGTCGAGTCAGACGGCGTCCCTTAAATTATGGCTATTTCTGACGGATAAGAAGGTTCTTTGAATGGAAGGCGAGTTCATTTTGATAATAATATCCGACGATTTCTCCCAATGTTGAAAGAACTTTACTGTCTCGTACTCTAGGCTAGGCATGACTTCTGTTTTCTGTATGGCTATCGCCTATAATACAAATGAAAGTGCATAAAAAGAAAGTAAGGAGAAAGGATTGTATCGTGCAGTATAACGTGTTCATAAAGTTTTCTCACACGACACTACGCGTTGAAGTTGACGTAGATGATTACAGATTTTATGTCCAGTCCAGTCTTACATTTATACTTGGGAGGTTTTTCTTCTTAACAAAGTTGAGTTTTTGTGGGACTGACTGAAACGAGGCTGAACGAAATGATACTATGATACCTTAGTACAAATGATCATAATGGGAGAGAGTACCGGGCGTATACTCCAGTGTTTATGGTGGTATGGTCACAGTCACAGTCACAATATTCCAAAAAAAAAACTATTCTGGTCGGTCAAAGGGAATTCGGACGGAACCATATAGAAATTATTGACGCGAAAAAAAAATACTCAAAGCTCATGGTTTGGGGTTGGACTTGGACTGGAACTGTCATATACACATTTTGTATTATCCATATACTCACGTACGTAGTACATCGAATGCAGTTGCTTTCTTTTGGATTGGCCAAATGCCATAATATAATAATATGTATTCTCTATATGTTCCCTCCAAGCTTTTTTCCTATCGTTTAGCAAAAATTCCTTCTCAAAGGATTTTATTTCCCGACGTAGTCTTCTAGTCTTCTAGCAAAGTCGTTATGATGTGTAGAACATAAGTGCTTCCTTAAAGGAAAAAAAGTGAAAGATGAATGACGCATATTGTAAGGCTCCTGGTTGGTTTGTTTACTCCTAATTTCAACTTGAAAATGGTCTAATAAGTCAGATTAGTTGGGCGCCTTTGAGATATTTAATCAACAACATAAAAAAAGAGTCAGGCACGGCACGAGGATATGATGATGCGTGCGGAGAGGAATTTTTACTTTAAATACTTCCTGGCGTACCATGTGCTTCCTTCCTAAAACCACACAACAGTACAACTAACACTCAACATTTTTCTTTGACTTGTGTATGTAAGCAATTTAGAAATCAATCAAAGACCTTCACTTGAGTTTTCCAGTTGGTTCTTTTTTTTTCAGCTTGTAAAAGATAAAGTGAAAAATAAAATTCCTGTCAAAATACTCTTAATTGGTGTAATTGCTATTGGTGTCACTTCATGTTTACGCACGCACGTGCGTTCACTAGCATTTAGTTGACAAAAGGCGATGAACTCCCAGAAGTTTGTTCCCTTTCAAAATGAATTAATGGAGTTGATAACGATGATGATAGGAGCGAAGTGAATTTATTTATAAATAGAGACAATTGAGACGATTAAGAGCACTCAATTGAGACGCACACAAGTACAAATGTATAGGAACAAGT
Organism: Protaphorura tricampata; assembly: GCA_034698835.1. Taxonomy (NCBI): domain Eukaryota; kingdom Metazoa; phylum Arthropoda; class Collembola; order Poduromorpha; family Onychiuridae; genus Protaphorura; species Protaphorura tricampata. The sequence continues at coordinate 1,925 of JAQGCB010002123.1, forward strand.
GTATTACATGACATGTCGGCCTCGGCTTTCTTCTATGTAAGAAAATATTTACAAAATAAACGTAGACCCACTATTCGGTTTATTCAAACAGTAAATTTTGAGATGCTACAATACAAATTGTACCCGAGATTGTTGTTTCAGTTTAATTCAGCCCAATTTCTAGGCCAAACTTATACATATATCATGTCGTATAACCTGTCCACCCTATTCGTGTATTTTTGGGGCTTTGTTAAAAAGCCTGTTCAGTTCAATCTGGACTGGGATAAAGAATTGATCTTACGTTAGTGTATCACACATTCTGACACAATAGCACAGAAACCCAGTTTGCTCCTGAATCCTATTCTTCCCGGGAGGCTGAGCTACCATGCTATGCTGATTTCGTATATGCAATGAATGAGCTTCAGCTGAAAGCAAACAAATCGTGCCTGTCTAAAATGGTTTAATTAACTTTCCCGCATTTTACATTTTACATAAGTTTATTTTTCAGAAAAAGTTGGCGTTCTACTTTGAAACCGTCATTCTTAACCCTCGGGCAAAATTACGTTCTACTGGCAGATTGTGCTAGGAATGCGTTTGGTGTCTATGAGAAGTGTAACTTATGCTGGTTTTTGAAAGAATCAGACCACCCAGCAGGAATATTAGGTCACCGCTTATATATATATATAAAAATTAAATCTCGACAGACTGTATAAATTCTGACTGAATGTAAATTTGGAGTAGCTAATAATTCTATACAGCCTAATTAAGTATGATCGGATCAACAGCATCCCATAAAAAGTATATTTAATATTTATGATTATCCGAGCCCTAAATTTAATATAATGGCCCATTACACGTTTTTATGGATTCAATCCTTGTCTTAAAAATTCCTCATTAGACGCACTGCATTTGTACATTAAGATTAGACTTGTAGACTCGCACCCTAAAATAATGACTTCCAATATTATGTTAATCTGTGTATGAGGGGACCATTAAGTGAGAGCAAGTAGTGAGTGATGTAATTACCAGTGAGCAAGCAGTGAACCGATTCTTTTTTTGTTTGTAACTTTTACTCGAAGCTTGACAGTTCAAACACCCAAATGCCGAGAACGCCAACTTTAACCCATGCTCTGCTTCAATGTAATAATGTAGTCAGGATAAAATATTTGATAAGGGCGTTCCTCAACCTAATTCTTTACAGCCTGTGTCATTATACGTACAAACGACCCAAAAGAAAATAATTTATTCTGATTCTAGTTTTCAAAAGTGTTGAATCGATTATTTCTACTCCACCCATTAATCCCCAGACTCATAAGAGTTTGCCACGCCCACATCATTCATTGTCATTCTAACATTCCAATCGATTTTCTAAAGCTCTCCATTTAAAATATCAACTGACTTATGGCATGGCCTTTGATAACAACACCCAGTAACAGTGCGTGCAGAGAATTTTTGCCACTGACTTTTGAAGTGCGATAACTTCATTAGACAAATTAATTTGAACTTTGGGGTAGGGAAAAATGGTTTCACTTATTCCTCAAACGGGAGACTCAGCATTCAAAGTATATTGTCCAAACCCTAAATTGGCTAACTGAAAAATTGAACTAGTTTATTTACAAATATGAAATCTCAGACGAGAAGCTTAGCTTAGCTATTATGCCCTGGGGCAGCATTCGACTCTTAAATTGCACCCATTGAATCTGAGTCGTAAAATTTTATTGTACGTACCTATACGCACAAATATTATGATTGTGGATTTAGGTTTTTGCACAGCGAATAAATTTTGCTCAGGGTGGGTGGTTCTGGATGTCAGTTTTATTAACTAGCACTACGAAAGTTAAAAAATGTAATGCTCCACAGTGCTTTGATATTGTTGAGCAGGTGGTCCTTGTTATTTCTGAAGTGTATATAGTATATTGCAAAACTCTCATAGCGGTTTTGCTTGTTGGTATTTTTTCTCATTCCGAGCCGACAAAGGGTTAACCAACGCTTCCACCGGCTGGCTAACTTCTTGTCCACGTCAAAAGCGAAACACGTTTTTTTTTTATTTATCGATTTTCCTTATCAATCATTTTTCTATGACTTGTCTGGCTAACCTCGCAATAAATTGCAAGTCCCATGTGTGTATCACTTATTTACCTTTCCATTAGTTTTTTTTGCCATTAAATAAATAGTATTTCATTATATTAGTAAATTATATGTGTTCAGGACAAACCCTGACTGAGATACTAGTCTGCTCTCATTTCAATCTTCCGTAATTCATCTCTCCACAATTGCTATGAATACCTATGAACACGTTTTAGCTCAAATTTGCTGGGGCTACATAACTAGAACCATAATTCATCTGTCGTGCACTATCCTCCTGAGTCTTGAGTCTTGGGTAAGAAAGCATATGAGTATGAGCATTCCAGGCTCATAGGACGACTAACTCAGAATTGGACTTGAATGAGTCCGCTCCACGTATCTTTTTCGTATCTCGGTCCGCATCAAAAATGGAATAAAAAATTGCAATTTCCTTCCTAGAGCAAATAAGGAATTCTGTGCCGTCGCGTTCTACACACACTACACAGATGTATGTAGTAGTAGTAGTAGTAGTATGAATTCTGAGGTTGGAAAAAGGATGTGTCCAAGGTAATGGTGTACTTAATCATACTAATAATTTTGAGTTCGTGGGCCACGAAAATTTATGTGGAGGCAACACTCCAATTTACACACCATTTCCAGTCCTCCTCAAATTTCAGACCAGAGTCTCAATTCACAAATACAGTATATTTTAAAGAAGAAAACCCTCTGCCTGGAGGCAATTATTATTTAATGCATACTCTACGATCTCCAAGCCTAATATTATAGTCACCATTAAATATGGGGGATAATGACTATTCAAATTCGCCATATATTTGCAATTAGGAGCAAAAACTTTGATATTCAAAGGTAGCCGGGCGCAAGACCACTCACGAACGACCGTCCTAATCGCATTAGGTGTTTCAACATTATTACCATGTCTTGATTACTATTTGCTAACACAAATGGCTAAAACCGGACCAAGGCCAATACTGCACTATACTAAGCAGACTACTACTAAAATTATTCATGGGCACTAATAAATGTCCAACATGATAATGTGGGTGAGCTTGTAAGCAAATACTGCACTGACTAATGTGAATTGTGCAGAATCGGCATACTAACGTGATCATCGTGTTTAAATTGCAAAGAAAACATGCGGCACGACATAGTTTGACTTGGCAGCTAACTGGCATGCTCACAAGCCCGGAGCATATCAAAGTCCGTTTGGAATTTGTAATTAATAGATTGCCAGGGGCATCCATACATAAATACAACCCTCCTGGATCTCCATTCTCACTTAACATAAAATATGTAGTACTTTTTGGCTGATTAGCTTAGGTTTGTTTACTTTTTCTTGTGTCCGCAAGCTCTAATCCAATCATCCTTGACAGGCAGAAATTGCACAAAGCTTTAATCTTCTTAAGCTCTCAGCTGGTGTAGCCTCTGCCTCTGATTGGGTTTAGAATATTTATCTTCTGTCACTACTGCACTGACTACTCTACTGAGTTTTCCTTGCATTCGTTAACTATATAGACAGAATTTTATATTTATTGCTGGATACATCAAAAGTGAATCAACCTAGATTCTGATTCTATGTCCATACCGTAAAGGTGTAATTTGGTACTCTGGCTCGAGGTGGAAAAAAATCATAATAAGAAATCATGACATGTCATGACTAACCCGTGAATTAATTTTTATTTGTAAGCGTCAGAATGAGTGTTATTTATTCTTGCGTGCGTGCATGGAAATCCAATTTATGTGTTACAAAACGGAAGTACACGCACACAAACATATGTATTCCTAATGAACCAAAGAATGTGTTTAATTTTTGCAGAACAACGACTGACATTTGTATGAATAATTCACTAACAATACATATAATACATACTCGTACTCTCCCGTAAACAAGTGTGCATATTTTTATAATTTCATATTACGATTGTGCCAAGTGGTATTATTATGCAAGGTAAATTTAGTGACTACGTATCACACGTATAAATATAGAACTTGCTTCTCATTGGGACGAAAGCACACGTGCCTGTTCTAATTTTGCCGATTTTCTGAATCTTCAGAATATTGTTTATGTATTTATCTGATGGGATTAATAAAATCCCTGGTCGGTGTAGCATTTCTTTCCTTAATGTACATACATATGACTTCACGACACATGCACATGGAGTCTGATTTGAAATCATTCCACAAGTGCAAGTGAATTGGATAAGTTTTTGGAGCAATTAATCATGAAGGTTGTTGGCTCAAATCCCTTGTTTTCATTCCTCGTTGATTAATATACCGTTGAAACATTTCAGTCAGATTCTGACAAGAGGGAGAGGGACTAGTGTGAGATCTGATTAACCTTTTTCTGTACAACGTGGAGTAATTGGATATTGGAGTACTCAATCGAACGATTTTGGCAGATCTTGAGACTGTATAAATTTTAACGTGTACATTTTAATATATTTAACATTTTTAAATTTTGAAAAAGGTTTTATGCTTTTGCTTCAATTTCACTATTTTAAGGACTGAGTCAGAGATATGAAAATAAATATCAACATGACAAAACCAGGTCTGAGTTTCCTTGTGACACTATTAGCCTAGTAAAAAAAGCCATTATCCATCTAAGCAATCAAGTCCAACTTGCAACAATGACACATGGACATTTACGTTCTAGAATTCTTAATGACCGGTTTATCAACTTAGCTGTGCAGTCAATTCAAGTTAGTGAGACAGTCACGTTTAGGTCACCCATACATATACACAGTACTCATGCACACTTCTGATTGAATTTTACTGTATTTACAGAAATTGTCCGAAATTGCAATTGCACTGAGCATCCATTGAGTTTATTTGATACTCCACTGCATTGCAGTTATGTTTGCGGTCGTAGTAAGTCATCAATTCTCTAACCAAAAACGAAGTGTTATTAGATGAGCATGAACAGGAATGTTGGTGATTTTACAACCTAGTTCATTGGGATTTTCTTTACCCTAATGTTTTGACACTTGTACATACTTTACTGTGTGGCCGTGTTAGCGGTTGTATGCATTTTGTCTTTTATTCCTCGTTGTTTAATGGGGTTAAATCCTTGAGTGCATTTTTGCACACTCTACGACGGCACGACAGTCACACCGCTGTTGAATCTCCGCAGTTGCTGACATATGACATTACACAGAACAGAAAGGACGCACAGTTGGAATGTGAAATCCTGGCATTTGGGTGATGCAACGGAAAATTGTTTATGAAACTGAGCCAACAATGCAAATGCACTCGTCGTAAAAAAAATTTATCAAGGAAAACCCTCGCGGGAGAGAAAAGAAGGTTTTAGAGAAGCACGAGATGCATCCTGCACTGCACTTCACATTCGACCCAACCCATAAATCACGGCATTTTAATTCATTACTCGCCTTGAATCTAAAGATACCCAGGGTGCTGAACAATCCATGCTTACACGTATGTGTTGGTCCGCAGGGCGGTTTGTCTCAGTGTGTTTGTTTGTGTGTGTTCTTCTTTCATTCTTAAGCTACTGGTCGTTAATTTTTCAAATGCCCTCAAAAGTTGAGAAACACATTGGAATTTCTATTGACAGCTGAGGTTCACAGTCTAGAATCTGGCTGATACGATTTTTAGGCTCAGAATTTTTGGGTCAAGGAAAATATTCTCCTGAAGTTTAACATGCGATATTTCCAATGTGCTGGTCTGAAAGACGCAACGTCAGGGTAGCAATTGTTGTCGACTACTTTCTACTTTCTCTTATATACGTTAATCCATGAGGGATTAATGAGAGAAAGTTTACTACCTAGTACCAATATTCCTAAACACTAAATGGTTTACACTGGAACTACGTGCAATTTATTTAATCTTGAACTTGAATATAATATATTCCTGAAACAAAACACCCTTGAAATTTTCTGAGCCACCCTAGGATTATGATAAAAATCCGTTTTCAGCCTTCACACGAAGTCTGAATCTGAATACGAGGAGAGATGCAATCCAAGATAAAGATGAGACCTTGCTTTGCTGCTGGTCTTGGTGCATTGCATTGCATCGCATCCGATCCGCGTCTATTAATTCCAAGATCCGAACAAAACGACAGACATAAAAAATGGAAAAGAAATACAAAGTGCTATCCTTCACTCGAGTGACGAGAAGGTTTCAAACTCTTGAATTGACTCCATCAATTTTTGATCACGTCTCATCCTAGACTCATCCATCCCACTTTGTTCTTTATACTGGAAATATACACTAGGATACATATATTGGTGTGTGTGTGTGTGTTCCATTTATAAATGACGGATATCTTTTGCATGCAAGAGCGGAAGACTGGCTACGTTGCCTGCATGCATAAATCCTTTCTCTAACGCTGTCATCTCATCTAACCTTTCCGATCCGTCGATTTGCTCATGGATGGAATCCAATTCTTCTCTTCACACTCACTCACAAAGATTGAGTCAAAGAGAGGGTCGTGGAGAAAAAATTGAAGGTACCACATGAAACGCACAAGAAAGCCACTGCGTCCTCGAGTTTTTATGAGATTCAATTCTTCAAATTCAAGTCTTTACATGATTCTTCTTTTTTTGCCATGGATTTTCACAAGGACTTGTGAAGTGTGAAGTTTTTTCTTGCACTACATAGTAGTGAGAAACTTGGAGAGATTTTCAAATGTAATACCTTCATGCGGCTTACCGGAAGGACTTGCAACTTGCAGCATCTCATACTGCTGCCAAGACTTTACCACTATTATTATATATTTACTTTTTCCACACTTTTACCTTTTTATGACCAAAAATAGTTATGGCTTTTTGAGACTTGACGTGTCATGGAAAAGTCACGACCTTGTGCCATTGCATTATTTAAGTAAAGAAATGTTTTCTGCTTGTGACAATATATTTGGAATGAAAAACGACTGTCGTTCAATTCGACAGATTTTGGAATTTTCTCTGATTTAAAATTGTGCATGTATTCTTGACGGTTCGAACTAATGAACTAATTTAAGTCAGAAATGGTCTATCAATTTCAATATAATTCAGCCCTAGAATGACCTATCAATAAGTCAAGTCAAAACAGTATTAGAATTTCTCTGGGAAAGAATGAAGAAAAACATACAAGTCACATCTGTGGTTTGCCGATATTTGTTCGGAGTTAGGGTTAGGCAAGGCTAATGGATTGGAAACCTTAACATGTCGATGTCAAAATTTTGGGCACGGTTGTTCATGTAAATGTAAAGTGCATAATATGCACATGTCACTCTGCTCTCAGTAGAAAAGATGTGTTGACACTCCGGGAACTCAAATGCTACTTGTCCATCTGACTTGTCCATAATTTATTAGACTGCGTAGGGTGGAAACCTTGCATAAATAAATCGCGAGTGTGTTTATGGTAAATACGACATTATTGCGAAGCATGTTTGCCGTTTTGAATCTGTAGAACGACAACGACAACGGCGGTTGAGTGGAGTGCATACATTACAAACTACAAACACATTGCACTCTGACAGCTCAAACCCCATCATGTACGAGTACAAGTATTTAATCTCTTAAAAAATAAAGTTGTAACATTGTTTGTCTTTTCCTTCTTTTACAGATGACTGTCATGAAGTACAATGTCCAAAGGTCAAGGAATGTCCACCAGATAGTTACAGACTTCCTGCAATAATAGATTCAAGTCATGAGACTTGTTGTCCACCAATTCAGAGTTGTCATTGTAATCCTGGACTACTTTGTCCATCTCCATCAAAATGTTCAGATGGGTCTTTAGGAAATCTTGTGACAAATCTGAATTTGACTGGACAACCTGGACACTGCTGCCCAACCTATGAGTGTGGAGAAAAAAATGGAGGTACAGAGACCAATTTTTTTACTGTCACTTGTAGTCGCCATTTTCATTTTTCCTTGTGCTAATGGAGCTTAAAAACCCATACTATATTTAAATTGGAGCTTTAACTTGGCTTATTTATGTGAGGGGAAATAATGCTTGGATATTTACACTAATGGAGGTCTAAGGACTGTCATTTCCGTAGTCTCATCTTAAGGTATAATTTGACTCGTGCTTGAAAACTGTACTACTCTTGTCATGAGAAATTGCCCAAGTAAAGTAGAAAGAAAAAAGAGAAAGTAAATGTGTGTGGGAGTAAAATAGAGATAAGAAGATGAGGCGGAGGTTGCACGCGGGCATACACTCACATACATACATAGAATGAGATGATGATGATATGAGGAGAAAATAAATAAAAAAAGTTGATAAAATTAGGGAAAGGAAATGGGACGAAGAATATGTTGGGCATGCAAAATGTCTTCTTCCTAATGCTTAACTAAGGAAATGACAAATGTGTTCGTCGCACTTTCCATTTCCTTTTTTCACCGGTGTACACGTGCGTGTGCATGGAATCTTTGCTCCGAGAGACCGCAAAAGAAATTCAACTATATGAAAGTTACCCGTCCGGCATGGGGTACGCATTTACGGTAGTTTACTTTCACCAGTACGCAGAGATCAAGATTCACTCACGAGGTACGAGCCTAAGGGGTTCATGGTTAATTATATCAAAACACTTTAATGTGTGTTTAAGTAACTGCCAAAATTTGTATATATCGAGACTGGCCGTAATATTACCGAACTTACGATTAGTAATGAATAAATTAACAAAATAAATACAATGCGATAAAACAGTGAAAGTTCTAACATTTTGCGGACTACTCTTTTCACCAGCTTAAGCAACAATACAAATATACAATACAAATATCTTAGTATACCAATAATAATTGCAGTTTTTCTGTTAATTATTCTGCTGGATAAATTAAATTATAAGTGTAGTTATTTAAACTTTTTTCTTTCTATTAAATATTCCATAAACAAAAATTATATCGCCCTTCAATTCCAAAGCATACATTTCAACAGATAATTTTTTTGGCAGTTCGGATAATGCTGTCCTCGACACTGAATCGCCTGAACTTGAGAAACACCAGGGGTGTTTCCATTGTCAGATCTTTAGCTGAGTTCAGAAAACTCAGTCTCTCCTTCTTTCTCTCATGTATGCTTGCTTTGCATTTTCCAATGGACCATTTCCTTTCCCATAAATTTTGGAATAATTATCAGCCTTAGTCAAAAGTGAAATATTATATGAGTGGTGCTGAGAAGGAGAAAATCTTGTGCGTGAAAGTAAAAGTAAATCCTTGCCTGTACTCTATTCATATGCTCTTGACTTTCTCCAGCCATTCTCAAAAGCACGCACGCACTTCTTCGTACTATCGCGTAGCGTTGTTGAGTGTGTAGACGTGCCTCTCCAGTTTAATAATTTCTTACATAGCTTTCTTCCCCCCTTTCCCTTTTACTCAACTTCTTCCAATTTAATTTATGTCAAAACTTTTGGGGGAAATTAATTAATCTTTGTGGGTATTTATCAGTTAAACGAAATTTAGTGTCTGGCTTGGCTTGGGTTCGGTGTGTTACATGTATGTACAATCTATATTGAGGCTAGGCTGACTATTTACGTTTTATGTATTTCATCGCTTTCACTTTTTATCCTATTGGCTCACAAATTCTCCCTAAAAGTGGAATTCAATTTGATTTAACAAGGTGCGGAGAAAGTACAAGAAGACGAAGTACTCAAGTCCGTTTGCTCCTTCAATGGAAAAATGTATGAGTCAGGAGAGTCTTGGGTTCATCAAGCGGAGTGTTCAGAATGCAATTGTTATCATGGAGTCGTTTCTTGTAAACCAATCCAGTGTGATCTTCATGAATCTTGTACGTTGGTGAGGGCTGAGCCAGGGTCTTGCTGCCCGGTTTGTGTTGGTAAATAAATTTTCTACATGTCGTATAAATTTGCAATGATGTGTTCGAGTCCGTTACCGCTGGGTTTTGAATTCCCATGAGGTAAAATTTGATAAAGATAAGTGCATTCTAATGTTTGAATGAAATTTCTGGTGAGGTCTTGGAGGAGTGGACTCTGACGTTAGCATTTCATGATTTTAAGCACTTCGCTTCTGTTGTTGTAACAATACATTACAAAAACACATTAGGAAATTTTTTGAAGGCATTAATTCAATTTTTGTAATTTTGACTACCCACTCGTTCAGTTTAATGGTATTATTTAACATAATAATTTTTAAAAGTTAATCCATTGGATTCTTAGGATGTGTTGGAAGCTCTGGGGCTCTGCACAACAACTCTGATGTATGGGATGAAGATCCTTGCACAACTTGTGAATGTACTGAAGGTCGTATAAAATGTCATGCAGCCATGTGTCAAACGACTTGTTTAAATCCCACACACATTCCTGGAGAATGTTGTCCTCGTTGCAACAGTGAGTGCCCTTCACACAATTCTTTTATTTTTATTTTTATAGTGGTGTTTCAGAAAATGCGGATCAGTTTTATAAGACAATATTAAAA
>JAQGCB010002124.1:0-12350 GCA_034698835.1 Protaphorura tricampata
AAATGTAAGAAGGGGAAGAAACATCGTGATGATACTGGTCTCCCAGGAGAGGAAGAGAAGAAACGTTAAAACCTGGCCCAGCCATCCATGGGCTTCACGTACTCTGCCTGTGCCTACACAACTCAAACTCCATCTACATCATATTGCATGCAACGTACAATTACACTTGTATTTCATGACATTATTCATACACTCTGTCGATTAAATAAAAACTGGACTGCTTGCTTACTTCGAATTTATTAATGTCATATTATAAATTTATACCTTCAATATCTACTTCATTGTATCTCAAATACAAGTAGATGATACCACAAAAAGCCCCTTGTCAGAATTTCCTGTAATTTTGGCACCTTCAACCTCCTGACAATTTTTTTTTTATTTGGTGACGCCATATTTCAAGCCTAGGAATACACGGACTCATACTGAAGGACATTTGCACATCCGTGACCATTCTTACAATACACTACTTTTTTGGTATACTTACAATACTTTGGTTATGTTTGAAAATACTGCAAATCACTTGGGGGCCAAAGAATGGTGGTACGCGTAGGGTGGTAGCTTTCGGTGTAATATGGCTGATATGAGTACGAAACGTTAATCATATACTTTTGCACGGATACTAAACGTTGGGAAAGGATATACATGCATAGGTTTAGTCGTAGGCTAGGAAGTATGATGCAAGATTTCAAGGCTTTCATGTAATATTTTGAAGGTTTGGAAAAATTAACATTTCATTACTTTGATACAAATGGGATTGGGGTATAGGAACAAACACATTTACAATTATTTGTCATATATGTTTTGCATTGTGGATTATGAATGGATGAATCCATTTAATTGTTATTGAATTGTGTCACTTGTTCCTTTTCTTCAAGTAACTAATGTTAGTTAAAAGTTAAATTAACCATGAAGGTCATTATACTAAGGCGTTGCAGCTGCAAGAGGAAGAACCAGATTAGTTGACATTTTCCGTCACATTAAGTCATCATTATATTTAATGATACACACACATCCAATGAATACGTGTCAAATGTCAACTCGTTTCAGTTAATGTTATCTCTCTCACTTAAAGTATTGCACATGGTAGTTCAAAACTTAATCTCCAATGAAGGCTATAACATTCTGACGGAATTGACTCGGTCGGATGGTATTTGAATCACACTGTACTGAATGACTTGACTTGATTCATTCATTCTAACTGAAATAACCTTGAAATATGTAACGCAGAATAATTTACTATTTTCTACAATGGTTCCTCTGTTTTCATTTCACAGTTAATGTGCTAAACCATGACTTTAATTACCGACTCCCCAAAACATTTGACCTTTGTTGACCCCATTTGATGTGTTGGCCTTCACGCTTCTACAATAATAGAAGAATTGATACATTATTTCAAGGTTGTAGTATATAGGAAAAAAAAATGTTCAGATTCTTAGTTAGAGGTATTCGGAAGAAGTGACCCCGATGAAGAAATAATTATCCATGGCCTGAAAATTTTTAAGCAAATCCAAAGCCTGCAAATAAATAAGGAAGTAGTTTTTTTCTTTCCTGATTCTGAAATCCTTGTTCGGTAATTAAGACTAAATTTGGTATTTCGGATCTAGGTCAAATTGATAAGGTGACCTGACCTGGATGACGAGATGATTTGATGAATGGGTTAAATCTCATATAAAAGCTCAGAGATGCATTCAAATTAAAATCATCCACTATCCTACCTACAGTTCCTACAATTTTGAACTTCTATTCAAAAAAACTTCAAAAAGGTAACTAATTTACAAACATTTAGTGCTAAAAAATTCTGAGTTTCTTTTTCGTCGACTGTCCCAACCACTAAAATCCTATTTTATCTTTAGTTCAGAGATAATTGACAAAAATCAACCCGAGAGAGAGAATAAATTTTCGGCGCCATGGGTGACCACCGCACAGCAATCACGACTGACATCGCATCTGAAAAGAATTGGAGGAAATTGGAGTATACTGGCCCTCGGAGAGCCTTGGCAGACTGTGACCTGGAGGAAATTCAATCTGAAGTCTATGGAACATTCCATTTCAAAGGCACTATTCAGTGTACTCTTCCATACAATGAATATCCCCAACCTAATTTGGACGAAATTGCTGCCATGGAATTGTACGTGCACAATTGGTTGGTCAAATATGGAATCACTGGTGCGGAGGAGACCGAATTCATAAAATTCAAGCAGCCTTACACAACGTGTGGTGCATTTACAAATCCACAGGTCAGTCAGTCAGTATATTTTTTACATATCAATTACATGCATTAGTGCGGTCACGGGAAATCTCTTAAGAAATGTGAGATATACATTTTATTACTGATCCACAGGATGCGGTGTCTTCTGAAATCAATAAACTCTACTACTTACTCCTTGCATGGCTTTGGAGAGTTGATGACGACCAATTCGAAAAACGAATTAAAACAGAAGAAGAATATTTGGCATACGTGGCACGCGGTCACATCATGAGAGAGACGTCTATCAAAATTTTGAAAGGAGAAATTCGGACCATGAGCCAAGTCCCTCCCAATCCTACATTCGATCGCTATGAAAATAGATGTCTCGCTCTGTTTGACATCTACGACATGTTGTGTCGATTAATCAAGGACTATCATCAAAATTATTATTATTTCATCAAGTCCGTGGATTGTTATTTTCGTGGAGCCATTACGATCCATGAAGAACGAGCTGATTTTACTGAGAATTCTTGGCCATTTTTGAGACAGTGTGATGGTGGGACTCAAATGACAGCAGAAATCATCGCCATGCTCCGCCATGTCGTTGTGCCCAAGAAAATTAGACAGAATATCTTATTCAAAAGATTTAAAATGTCCTATTTGAACGCAATCACTGACACGAATGATTTATTGGGACTCAGGACGGATCTTACAAAAAAAGATTATTGTAACACTATTACCTACAAGGCAAATAATAGAAATGGAGATATCACGGGGTCATGTGCTGAGATCCTCAGACATATCAATGCAAGGACCGAAGAAACAATTGCAACTGCAGAGCTTTTGAGGAAATCTTTCCCAAACAATCGTCAACTTCTTGACTATGTCAAACTCATTGAATTATTTGTGGATGGACATATTTATTGGTACGGACACGCTCCACGATACGGTACTGTCAAAATGACAATTATTTGAGAGTTTTTTTTTTGTAAAACTTACATTTTAAAAATGTAACTTTTGGTTTGAAATTATTGTGTGTCATTTCGTAGTCTTGCGTTAGAAAGTAGTCAACTTGGATTTGAAAATAATCAAGGTAGCCTGAATTTAGTTTACTTTTTACAAGTAGTCGTATTAGGAGAATTTAATTGATAATATGTATAAATTGGTGATCTGTTGTAATAAAAATTCACTAAATACACTGGTCGGTTTCAGTTACTATATTCTATGTTATTTATTTAATTTAATATATTTCACCCTCAGTACATTATTACACGGCAAATTATTATAATTATTATTCAATTACATTATGCAAGTTTTACACTTCACTCTGTTCTGAACTGAAATTAGTTGAGTTGATGGTGCTCCAATGTAATAACGGCTCTGAAATTTTTTCAAAATTAAATCAATTCTATTCAAAATTAACGTACGAATAACAATACATACAAAAAAAATCGGTAAATTAGTACAACGAATCCTGTCAAGCTAACATTTTTCAGCCTCTTTACGATTACCACCTGTACTTTTTGAAAAAGTTAACCAAATCGAGCATATTTTTTTAGTATTTGTTCTAAAATCATAGTGTTGTATTGAAATGTAAAGTACGTTGTGTGTGCTCGGAGGAACCAGACTGCGAATTTATTTCTGTGCCATCTATCTGTAGAAATCCTGGAGAGGCATACCTGAGCCTGAACTCTTTTTCAAAATGGCAAGTTCATGTCATTTCTCTGGGCGTTTGCCCATAGATGTCCTGATTCCACCGAGCATACTACACCACGTGTAAAAAAATCTGGCGCATTGAGCATCCAACAACGCAACTCTTTATGTGTAGTATACGACGTACTTACATCGCAGCATGTTTTATTTTTTATAGCAAGAAATGTGATAATAATTAATTCAAATTCATAAATATTTTATTAATCTTAATCCACCCTCCTTACCCCTCCCAAATTTTTCATTACTTATTTTTCTTGCTCTGTTCTACAGACACGGATAATAGTAATTATCCCACCCAACATGTATGTAACTGCGTCCGCGTTCCGCGTTCACCATTCATTCAATATCAATCTTGGCGGGCGCGTGCGCTCGCGCGCAAACTCTAAACGGGTTGTTTTTGCAGTGCGTGGATCTCAAAACCCCCAAAACTTCATCTTTGATTTTAATTAATAAAAATCTAAATTCCTAGTACAGTACCGTACGGCTAGACTTTATTTTTTTTTTTTTAAATGTAACATGTAATATACACAAATGACAAAGGCGGCACTCGACTCTTTTTTCTTTTTCACTCCACAAATGTGTATGTCTCAAAGAAATTTACGTCCGTACGTATTTTTATGCATTAAAATTATGTAAACAATTTACTACTTTAATTTAATTTTACTACTAGGTATGTATGATTAAATTCTCTACTAGGAAAAATGGATAGGTTTCCCTTAAATAAATTAAACCGTAACTAATTCACCAAACTACTACCACCCCAAATTCAGTACAGTTCGTAAGGGGTGCCTTCGAAAACGAACATAGCATTGTGGGGATTAATTAATATCATCAGATATAGGGGGCGCACGCTACGCATACGCGTGCGCGTTCATTACTGTGCAATTCACATAGGTTATGCGTAATTTTGACGGGGTAGACATTTTTTCGCATGCGATTCTTAGGAAGCCAGCTCAATTATTTATAGATTTGATTTGATTTTTTTTTGATAAAATTTAAAGATTTTTTTTTATTATTATCTATTAGATTCATTCTCTCGCTCATAAGCGATACTTTCAAATCAATAGTAATAATTAATTAATATCTCTATAATTTAAATGGCTCAGCCCCTTCAAATTACATCTGGTGTGCAAACGCGAGTTAGAGGTTTGATAGGGCTAGTTTTCATATGCACGTTTAGTATAGTGTATTTGCCGCATTTTTTAAGTTGAGGATCAACTCGTCGGATTTTCTTGACAACTCTCCCAAGAAATCAAGAAAAAATCAAAGATTTGAATCTCAAAATATTGTGCAATGAAGAACTGACCTTCCTGACCCCTAACTGCGCAAGTAACACAGACTAATTTATTTTCCATTTTAAAACTTTCCCTGGATTCAGTAGAATTCGTTTCAGTTCAGACGGCGCTCGTGCGCACGTCAACTTATTCACCTATAGAAACTGAAAAAGCGTATTAAGCTAATAATATTGAAATCAAGAATGTAATTTACACTATTTACAACAGACACGGAATCATTTATACTTTTGGGATTAAGCAGAATTTATTGGGCCCTCTAGTACCAAAATTTACCTAGTAAGCGGGTGGGTGTAAGTTTAGATCCAAAGCTCCCACTCATTGTCAGTTTCAATTTTATTGGACCTGATTGTTCTTACGTATTCCTGCACAAGTTATTTTAACAGATGGCGTTCAGTGTAATAATTAAATACGTCTTAGCCTGGGTTCGGCTTTTTCGGTTCAAAATTTTCGAACATTCTCCCTCCCTTGAATACCGACATGTTTAATTATTACACTGATTTATTTTGAAACAATACTTAGCAGGCAAGGCATCAACCAGCACCAGCATAAAAGCTACAAAGATTAATAATTCGACTATTTCATACGACACGTCCTCTGACGCTCGCACTTCACAATTAATATTATAGGTCTAATAATAATCACCAAATCGGTTCCAAGCACTCGAATCGGTTTTTAGGCAATAAGTTCCTTGGCTCTTCCCTTCTCATAGCATTCGCATTTTTCCTCTCGCGGGGAGAATATTTTATATTAAATTTATAGGTTACGTATGACGTTAATTAGTAGTCGTAGTCGTAGCTGAAGCCTCCTAAACAGGCTTCTGATAAATATTCTTCAGTCAAAATGTGTTGCAATTAATTAGACTTTTAATTTTGAATTCGCAATACCTTCTTTTTTCTAAAAAGGAATATACACGGAAGCATGAGAGTTTTTAGCTTGATATGAATTTAATTGAAAAATGTCTTTCGTGAGCGCCAATTCAATTTGAAAAGCATTTTTTTTCTAATCAATTTCCTAAAATCTCAGTTGAGCACGTTATGCGTTATGCAAGTTTATATTTAATATCTTCTTAAGTTATCCTACGATAAGAACCAATAATTTAATGCAAGCGTGATGCGTGATTGTGATTCAAAAATTTCAATTAAACCGGAATACGGAAGACTAAATACTGCGCGAAGCGCCATTCCTTGGTTCCTATTTTACACCACAGAACAGAATTTAGTCTTCCACCAATTTCCCTATAAAGTTACGCAATTTTATGAGCTAATTTAATTAATATTATGTATGATTCTCATCAAAATGCGAGCGATTTTTTTTGTAAATGCCATATTACAAATCGCATTGCCTTTTTTTCCTAATTTCTCTTTACCCTGACTCTCCGCGCGTCAGTTTCACGCGTACGCATATTTTTACCACACGTTTATTCGTTCCCTTAATTGCAGTCATTTCCGGCCACCTACTGCTTATAGTAGTAGTAGAAGTACTTAGCCAGTAGGTTTTTTTAACCTAAATACGCACAATATATTCTAGGACTAGGAACTATACATATAGACTTACGCGCGCGCGCGGTACGCTATACGCTATAGATAGGAAATTCGACGTGATTTAAAAATGAAGAAAAATAATCATTTTCTTTAATGACTCTAGGGATGAAGGATATTAAAAGTAAACAAAAAAAATTGGAATTGGAATAGACGTTCGTCTGAAAGATTAAATTAATGGCCCATGGCGCAGCCACTATCAATAGGAAGGAATGCGAAGTTTTAGTGAAAGAGCATTGGAAAAATGGAAATAATTATTTTTGAGCAAAAAAAAATATATGTCTATAAATCCAGACAGAAAATAATAGTAGAAAATAATAGTACAGATTTTTATCTCTCCGTCTTGAATTACACCATAATTTAAAATTTGGAATTCGTCTCGTTATCATCTTAGAAATCCTGGCTCAATTAATGAAAAATTGACGGAGCACGTGATTTATTTTAATGTTAGTTTGAAAAAATGCAAATTGTATTAAAATGGACGTGAAGCTTGAGTAAAAATTAAAAAAAAGTTAGAAAAACCTATTTAAAACTGAAACTCTCGGAGCTATTCTGTATTACCGTCATCCCCTTGGACGATGGATTCGATAACAAATTAAATCGGAGGAAAAAATTCAAAAATTCTATCGTTTTTGAGAATTTTGGGAAAATAGAAATCCCATGATTTTCTAAATACATTTTGACTTCAACATTAAATTCTACAAATATTGTACACATGTATTTAATTCTCCATTTCTTTAACCACCGACCAAAAAAAAATTCAAATTAGACTTAACCTTCAACTCCTACGCACGCCATCATCAATTTTTCATTTCCCATCTCAGTCAATTGTAGAGCGCAGCACAAGAGCTAACTGAATTTTATACAAAATAATAATAATTCGACATCAAAACGTCAAAAGACAAAGACAAAAGTCTCAAAGGAAGAAAAAAACTCTCATTCTAATATTTCAATTCACTTCTACATATTACAAATTGCAATATTGCCTGTTGCCTTAACCGTCGTCTTACGTACGTATTTCACTTTTGGGCAATTCTGCACTCAATTCCATTTCTTTCTTTTTTATTTCGACTTAAAATAAGTACGTTCAATCCTTTGAATGTTTGAATTGCTTCTTTGCATTTGAAATCCTAAGTAATATTACGTAAAGTCTCTATGAGGACTTGAAATACACACTTAAGCTATGTACTCGTATTTCGTATAGTCATATACTAGTCGTATATATGTGGTTGGTTTAAGTTATAAGTTGTTAAATCGATTTTTATCCCACTGTGCCTGAGAGCCGGCCGTCATTTCTTAGCTTTCTTTCCCTCTGTCCAAATTGCAATCTTCAAGATCACACGAGTTGAGAAAGCAATTTAGGTCCCCGGGAAATGCTCTAATGCCCGGCTCAAAATAATGTACGTACGGAGGTATGTCTGTGTATATGTATCTGGCACGGCACATGGGGATCCTAATTCCCTGAGATTACTCGTACCTGCTGCATTTGTATATAATGTACGTAATATATGTTGGGAGTCCATATGTAATTCTAGGCCTACGTCATTGTCAGGTGACCTCTACTTTAACATTCAATTTCAGTTTGACCTTTTGAATTTTCGGTACGAATTTCTGTCATTTTTCTAAGTTATGTCACAATATGTAATATGTATGTATATAAACATACAAAATCTTGGAATATGTAATGCTACATAATATGCGGATGACCTTTGACCTGACGTTCAAACCTATGATTACACTTGGACCTCAACATATTATGAAATATATAGCATCTGGACTGCTGTCTGTTTTCTCTTACGCCGTACTTGGGAAAACTACTTGACTTCCTCGGAAGCCTGCCTGAATTTTATTTTCTCTCACTTTCACTTTTTCTCCTATTGTCAAGTTTTTCACCGTCGGATTCGACAGTAAATACAGAGTAGTTTTCCCATGTTACCATTCACATTGCCTTTGGCCTCTACCGTACCTTTTCGGGGGCATGATCCTTATAATATGGTATAGCATTGGTCTACGGGTACGACTTAATCTGTAGTAGTAGTCGTACGTATGTACGTATGTATGTGTGTATCTCTCTGGAGAGTCTCTCTCTCGAATAGTCACCATTTTGTTTCAAAATGAGACAATGAAGTCATCCCATCCCGTCCCATCCCCATCTCGTAAAGTTAAAGTCTAAGTAGGGCATTCAAGAGACACAATAATCCCCAAGTCGCTGCTTTTCTCCTGTGCCCCCTTTTCTATGTACTTAAATGCGCTTAGACTTACGCTTCCGCTTAGAAAAGTGCTCTACGTGATTAGGATTAAAAACAAGGGGAGGGAATGTTCTAATCCTCCCCAATAAATAATTAAATAAAATCATGTACTAAATTAAAGGAGGAACATTTAAAAGAAGTAGTACCCGAAATACAGTACAGGGACCGTAATGTTTAGGTTAAACAATCTTATAAATAATAAATTGAGGGATTGTAGAACTGTAGACTGTAGAGGACGATGCGATAGACGTGAGTCTGAGGCTTAGGATTTTAGAATTCTAGACGATAGGCTGAACAGCATGTCTCATGGTCTTGGAGGTTGATGGTACATCTAGATGCAGACGGAGCGAGATCAATATGTGCTTCTGTGAGGGCATTCTCAGAGTCAGTCACCCAATAGCCCAAACTATCCGTGTCGTAGGTGGGAATGATTGTTACATCTGGAATTTATAATAGAAAGCATACGTACGAATTAATTGAATGAAGGCTACGCACGCAGCACGCATCAACGTAATCGAAAAAATAATCTAATGTTGATGACGGAGGTAGGAAGCGAACCCAGGACATGGATACTTTAAAATGAATTAAATAAATTCCCGACTGACTCACCCAAATTCTTATCATCCCATTGTTGTTTTCCTTCTAGTAATCCATCAAATACTTTACGACTTGGCTCCAAACCACTGAATACATAATATCTTGCACGAATCAATCGGAAAAATTCAGAGTCACAATAATTTGAATTTCCGTGGTGTGGGACATAAGCCAAATCCACATGAATTGGCATTAGGTTCTTTGACTTATGGTGTGACATCTGTGATTTCCTCACATGAGTTACACCAGATTTCCCTGGGGTAGCAGGTCCACTCCGGGAGCCCCTGTCTTTCTTGGGTGTTCCTGTCGCTCCCGCACCGGCACCTGCACTCGCACCGCCAGTGGCTCCGCCTTCTGCACCAGCACCTGTGCTTGCGCTGTCTGACGCGGTTGACCCAGCAGCACCCTCTGGATGCACAGCCGGAAGTCCTAATGGTTTCCCCCATTTCTTTAATAATTCTTCTGCTTGTTCTTCACCCAAAATTTCTTCCCCTTGAATCATTGCCGTGGATGAGGACGACGATGACGATTGTTGTCGAGTCGTGACCGTCGTAACGGTTTTTCCTTCATTGTCTAAAAATGTTTTGGTGGTTCGTGTCACAGTCGTCGTGACCCCATCGGCATTTGTGTTTGTATCCGTGTCTGTAGTCGTATTCCCATTCTCAACGTCTTGGACTACTTGTGGCTCTAAATGGAAATCCACGGGGTGGGATTTAGGGCGTGTCTCAAAAAATTGCAACTGTGCGGCAGTGGATGATGATGTGGTGGGTTGGGCATAAGATTGTGAATATGTCTGCGTATGGACCACTGGCGGTTTGTCTAAATTTTGTGACGAATCATCATCAGTCTCAGTTATATTTTGTGGAACAGTACTTAATTGTGAGTCACTAAAATCTCCAGAAGAATAAGTCTCATCGTCTGCCCCCGCATCGTATTGTAATTGTTGTTGTTGATGTTGTTGCATTTGAGTGAAGTGTGTGGACATTGTGGATGTGGTCTTCGTTGTAGTGTCAAATGCCGTTTTCCCAGTCGTGAATGCCGTCTGTCGAGCAATTTCACTCGCAGCCATTTCAGACAATGAACCTTCAGAACTTTCTAATAAGAAAGTTTGGAAATCTTGACCGCTGGGATAGAATGTGGTTGAGTCTTGGCCACTATCGATTTCAAAATGGCGGGTTTGGGTCGTTGTTTTAGTTTCACCCTCTGGGTCATCCGTTTCTGGTCCTTGTGGGAAGGTTCGTGTAGTTGTTGTAGTTGTCACGGTCACTTTTCTATTCCCGGACTGTGAATCAGGTAGGTCTTGCATCCAAGCGGTGGTTGGAACAGGACTCCCGCTACCGATTTCAAAATGGCGGGTTTCGGTCGTTGACTTTGTTTCAGGTTCACCCTCCTGCTCAAATTCGGCTCCTTCTGGAAATGTTCGGGTTGATGTCGTAGTGGTCACGGTCACTTTTTGTGTCCCGGTCTGTGATTCTGGTAAGCCTTCCATCCAAGCGGTGGTTGGAAGAGCTGTTCCGGTAGATGTCGTACCGACGGTGAATTCTTGGGCACTCCCACTACCGATATCAAAATTTCGGGTCTCAGACGTCACTTTCTCCTCTGGTTCAGATTCGGCTCCTTCGGGAAATGTTCGGGTAGTCGTGGTCGTCGTGACGGTCACGTGACGAGACGATTCTGGTAGGTCTTCTAACCAAGCCACAGTTGGAAGTGGACGTCCTGAAATATCACCCGTGGCTGCAGCTTCTGAAAATCTCCGTTGCAATCCAGTCTCACGTGACGCATCCCCATGTCGCGGTGGTGACACCTGTGGGTAGTCTTCAGATGTGAAACGTCGAGTCGTCAAAATTGTTTTTGTGACTGTCGTCTTGACTCCTTCCTCCTCTTGGTCTTGACCTTGGTCACCTGAGTAAGTCGGGAAGGTCATGACTGCCCCTTCGAATAATTCATCATCCTCAACGTCGTCTCCATCATCCTTGACCCCAACTTGACCCAGAGTGCCTAATTTCAATTTATTTTCAAGACTCCAGTCTAATGACGACTGATTTTGTGAGGTTGACGTTGACGGTGAGGATTTGACCTGTGGTGGTGACGATTTGACCTGTGACTGTGACTGTGATTCTGTGACTGCCATCTGTTGTTCAGCCTCTGTTAAAATGTCAGAGGTGAAAGCTTCTAAGCTTGCTCGCATTGCTGTGACTGAGTCTAAAGCCAAAGCTCCTGGTGGGGATTTTACATTTCCTTTATTGTCACCGTCGTCTGTGGTACTCTGGATAATTGATTTTCCGCTTGAAGATATTTCTGGGCCTACGACGACAACTGGTTTTTCTGTGGTGGTGGTGGTGTCATGGAATTCTGGAGAAAATGAGAGCGGGGCTGTGCTCTCACAGGTAACTTGAGTCTCATAAATCCTCGTCGTTGACGACATTTTGGTGTCGGAGTGTTCCTCTATCGATTTTCTATTCTCTTCTTCTTCTAAACTCTCTTTTCTCCTTGTTTCGATATTTTCAGGGGTTTCATTTTTATTTTTACTTGAAACAACCTCATGACCACTAGGGACTTTATTATAATTGTCTTCTCCTCCCATGTTCGCCTTCGAGCCGCCAAATTGGCTTTGGCTTTGGTCCAAACTCTCCCGCCCCAATTGTATTTGTGTGTCAACTGAATCTTTTTTATCTTTATTTTCACTCTCAAAAATAAATCCGCCGCCCATTGCCCCACTTCCAGGACTTGACGACTTTGGCTCTTGTTGCGCATCCTTTGTTTCAATTTTCTG
>JAQGCB010002125.1:0-12348 GCA_034698835.1 Protaphorura tricampata
AAATAAGTTGAGGTAATTTGTAATTTGTAGTTAATTACATTTTGAATGTAATTGAACCATCTCTGCAAGGGATAGTCATGACATGTGTACCAGCGCCAGCCTCCAAAACGCACATATTTTTTCTGGTTCCAGTGCATGCCTTGACCATGAATCAATTGAATTTCGTCTGTTGAAATTATAATTGGGCTTCCCTCAGATTAAGAATGGTGTCATTCCCCATGTTACTTAATGTAATGTAGCAAACAGCTACCACGTGCGGAGATAGAATCAGTGACACCCTTTCCTGATTTCACATTACATTATTAAGATTGCATGAAGAATGACCTTTCGTGACCTCTGAGGGGCGCAATTATGATTTCAACGGAAGAAATTCGATTGATTCATTGTCAGGGCATACCCGGGGATTACAAAAAAAATACATATATCCGATATATATAATATATATATCGGTCCTGTGTGCTGGTAGACATGCAATGACCATCCCTTGAAAGAGTTAAACGGACATAGTTAATTTTAGTAGTTGAATAATTGTGATTACAAAATAACACTGGGAAATATGCGTAACCTTGACACTTATGACTCGTTCGTGCTTCATTTTGTAATATTGTAAAGGAGGAAAGACCTGAAAATACTAATCGAATGGATTTTTCACGTACTTGGTGAAACCGCCGGATTTGTTTATCAGGATGAGTCAAGTGTAACTGTCAATTATACAAATCCAAACTCTCCTACGAGTATAAAACAATACTACGTTGATCAAAGCATTAGTTTTACTGTAGTATTAATATGACATTATTGTTTTAAATGCCATGCAAGACTTGATGTTGATTATTTATTGCACAACAAAGTTTGTTTTTCCCTTGAACCATTTATCTATAATTCTATTGTTTCAAACTCATTTAAAGTTTTATCGTAAATTATGCGACAATTCCTTCCTGCTCTATTTTCTACCCTTCCTTTTATTTCATAAATAATTTTTATTCCGTTCCATAGGTATTGAAATAAAAAGATGTCTCTTGCTATAACATTCCTTCTCCTACTCCCCCTAGTGTCAAGTTCATATCGAACTAATGATTTGATCGCACGTCCAACCTCATTGTTAAATTTCAAAGAGGTATCAGAAATAACATTTCAATTTTTTTTTTTGAAAACAGGAATATTTAATGAAAATTGTTGACATTTTTATTTTTAATTAATTATAGATTTACTCACATTTCTACGAAAACCTTGCGATATTAGCCAAAGAACGAATTGACATTTCACCCTCTGTCGACGCATGGCTTGAGCAATTCCGAAAATACATTGTGACCGTTAGAGGGCACATATTTAAAGTCCCATACATCTATGTTAAGTCCAATAATTCTGTCTTCGTCCCACTGGAAGTTGACCTGTGGGATTGGGAAGTTGCAGTTGGTCAGACGTTGTACAGAAATGCTCCTGCTACAATGGAATTAACACAGCCAGATGGAAATATTGAGATCAACATTCCATTGGCAATTTTCAATGGAACTTTGGACAAAGGAAAAATGGACCTCAAGTTTTGGGGGATTACTGTGGAGTGTGGGATGTACGGCACTCTTCAAGACTCAACGTGTAAGTACATACTCATATTTATTTTCTTGGGTGTCAATAGACAACACCCGCGCAGCTGAATATCTATTTATTAGGGAATGTTATTAACAATGTTACAATATTACTGACCGAAGTCCCTAAATAAGTGAGAAAAGTAGAGGATCTTACACAAAATATATGTGAAACGTTGATTGAGATAGGTTCACAAGATTGAATACATTTTAAAGTGTAACTTCTGTAGCATTTAGAACGTGCTTTAAAAATTAGGGTATCTGAACTTCTTGCTATTTTTGACGACGTGTTTAATTCTTCTGATGCCATTAGTACCATTGCCAATGCTATGGCTGGAAGGCTTAAAAACCTTGGGTGGAATTCATTCAAGAGGTGTAGTGTTGCATAGCTACTTATCACGAGAAGGACCATACATGCGGTCAGTCCAATGGCCAGGGCTATATCCCTGAAGACTTCATTGTAATGTGCGTTCATAACTTTGAGCTTTCGATAGTACGCCACAAATTGAATGGGTCTGAGATTACTGCAAGAAAAAATATAGACAGATTTTAGTGTTAGGATTTTTTTTACATTGGGTTGGGGGGGGGGGGCATATGTCAACTTTTTCACCAACGGGTTCACCAGTTACCTTATATTTTGTAGACAATCCTCTGTACTTTTTACATACATCAAGAACATACAAACAAAGACCATGAGAGTTGAAGCCACACAAGCAGACAGTGCAGTTTCAAAAATGCCAACAGGTATCAGTTTCCATTTAGCAACATTTTTTAAATCAAAAAAAGAATAATAATATTTTGGATTATTGATTGATTTGATTGCCATGAGAGTTTGTGAAGCACTGTAACTGTAGATAAGAAATACGATTCCGCCCAAACTGTAACTGTTCTTTTTTTGTGTTGACGTCTCTCGGTTGAGTCTTACTGAAAACATACACGCATTTATTGACCGTCAATTTATTGGCGAACGGGTTCACTAGTTCAAAATATTCAAAAAAAGATTTACCTTCAAAATGGTCATTCAATGACATGATTCGATTAAAAAATGCAGGAAAATCCAATTGATTTATAATTACGTTCATTTGAAGAGCAGTAGTGGATGTGAATGAAATGGCGGAGAAAAAATTTAGAAAGAGCCTTACATACGGTAAATTATGAGTGTAAAATGCGGATTGAATTAAACGAATGACCATAAAAACACTATAGATTCCTATATAAGTTGCCATGACACCAAATCGAATCAATGCAAATTTTGATTTAGTACAATGGAATGTTTTCGCTGAAGAATTCCAATAATAAGGAAATCCACCCAGATTGTACCCAATTTTAGCGACTAGGTTTAACAAATCTAACATTGTAATGGACACCATTTTTTAAATATACGACGAATTTAATTTAAAATTATTCGGAATTGAAGTGTATGAAATTTAATTTAATTAGGAGAAACTGACTACGTACGGCAATGGCAATGAGAAATCGAAGACTGTAGGAAGGAATAGTATAAAAATAAATGCGATTTTGTCTGACTTACATGCACGAGCTACCGTCCTGTAAAATATTCCCATGTATTTCTAACATTTAAATATTTATCTGTTTGTCCAGGAATTGGAGTACCGGTTTTGAATTTACAAGGGAATGCCATGACCTGGCTACCCGGCCCTTGACAACCCATAAATATATTCTTCTTTTCGGTGCCGCCATAGAATGCCCCGAGTTCCGTGTAACCAAAAGAAATATGGCCTTTCAAGCGGTCATGGGATTCCCTTGTTAGAATAATTAATGTTAAAGGAATAGGTTCTTACCACGGAACAATCATGTATTCAATCAATGAGTCCAGGTATTCTGTTGTCACAAATTCCGCCAAGTCAAAAACATGTAGCATAAAATATTATGTAGAATAATACAACAACATTTCATAGCATGCATTCCCTTGTCATGTTCGAAGGAACATGATTCACCTTGTTCACTCCATCACAAGTACATTACATTGTACATTGCATAAACAAAAACAAATGAATACTTTATTATTGACCATGTTCACGAAAAGCATCCTAATTCACAGGGCCAACGCAGCGTGGCTAGAAAACTGACTTTGTTATTGTTGAATATGCGCAATTATCAAAAATTTTAATATTGAAAAATGTTCGTCAATTCTTTTTTTTTATTATATAATATTTCTATGCATATTATTTTAGATCATCTCCAAGTGACAATCTACTCTCAATTTATTCCACCCGAAATTACGCAATTGAAGATCGTGGAACGGGGTTCACTTCATTTGACAATAGATGGATTCACTTCACTCTTTGATTGGGGGATCGGTTTCGCCACATTCTTTCTACTTTTGTCCATTGTCCTTGGAATCCTTCTTGTCTATTTCATTCTGAAAGTTAAAAGAATGGGGAAAGTGATTCAAAATTATGAGAAGTTAAATGAAACCAAGACGGACCAAGTTGACAATTAATTCGAACATGTGCATTACCAGCATTTATTATATTAAATTATATTAATAGTAATAAAAAAATACCTCTGGTGGCAAATGACGAATTTAATTTAATTTAATTACACAATAATACAATGGCCGGAAAAAACTCTTGGAAACTTGACACTCGTTATCGTATTATACTTTGTCACACATGTATGCCATATCTGAATAGATTAGCAGTCAATGTACAAATCAACATATATGTAAATCCTAGCTCGTGTCATTTTGTCATTCACAGATTATGTCAACGCTCGCGCTCGTGTAGTACAATGAAAAATAAACTAATACTGAAAGAATTCAGGGTTAAAATCTGATAGTATTTATTTTTATGTCATTCAAATTCGATGATTAGATTAAATGGGAATACTGCTCCTGTATTCCGTTCATGAAGTATTATTCTATCGTATACATTTCAGTTTGATTGTTTATTCAGTTTAGTTTTATTACCTGTATACATTAAAAATAATAATAAATAAAATTCAAATTGTATATTAAAATTCAAAATGTCTGCCAAAATAACATTGGTACTATTCGTGCTGCATCTAGTGTCAAATTCACAAGCGGCGGGAAATAATCTCAATGGCATTAGTACAATTGAAAATTTAGGTTCAATGTTGAAATTTGAGAAGGTAAATACGCAAATAATTATAGATATGCTTTAAAAAAATTCATGTGTCAAAATTGGCGTTGTCTATTTACCTCATTGCTTGCAGATCTACAACCAATTCTACGAGAACCTCATTACGGTGGCCAGACAACCCATTGATATTTCACCCTTCGTTGACGCATTGATTAAACAATTCACAGAAGACATTGTGGCTGCCAACGGTCACATATTTAAACTTCCAAACCTTCATATTGTCCCAAGGGACTTTATATTGGATTTGGCAGCGGACCTTATGAATTGGGATGTGTCAGGTGGTCAAACTCTGTACAGAAATGGTCCAGCTACAATGGAGGTTACACAACCTGATGGAAATCTTGTGATTAATGTACCACTGGCAGTTTTCAATGGAACTGTGGAGGGCGGGATCCTTGAATTCAATCTTTGGGGAATGAAATTGGCTTCTACCATAGATGGCTCTCTTCAGGATCCGACGTGTAAGTTCCATTTTTTAAAAAATTAATTTGCTATAGAAAAATTTATTTTATTTAAAAAAAATTTTTATCTATGTTTTCAGATCACCTCCAATTAACACTCTTCTCAGAATTCATTCCTCCAAGGATTACACAATTGAAGATTTTGAATCGAGGTTTAGTGAACATGACAGTGAATGAGTACACTCCATTTTTGAACTGGATATTTGCTGTAGCAATCATCTTTGTCGTTCTTCTACTCCTCTTCATTACCCTCGCAGTCATCGTGTGTTGTTTGGTTTTCAAAAATAGAAAAATTGTCAGGGAGTTTGAGACTTACAAGAAATTAAAGGAAGAAAATCACAATGACTAAATAATTTTAAATTTTTTGAATCAATTTCTAAATATTATAAATAAATAAATTATGTTGTGTAATTATTTCTATTATTCTAGTTATCAATACTTTGTAGTGTAGTAAAATATCAACATTTCACTTCAAAATCTAACAAAATGTGAATTAATTATTGAACTCTATCTACAATCAGTAATTTTTCTCTGGGAAACAAAATCACTTTAATTGCTTCATGTGTGGTTTTCTATAGACAGTTATAAAGCGACACTTTCGGCACACAACGGGTTACGCACACACTAAAATCACCACATATTATTTGCTTCATTTCTTATCGACATTTCTGACAATCGAATTTAGCTGATAAGAAACCACCAATTAGTTTGACATTCTAACACGACTGAAACGTAACGTAACATATCAACACTTCTCCCATTTATGATTTGCCAATCAACATTAGCAAAACCGATTCGAAAGAACCCACATCAATAACTAAAATTCTAAAATAATTTTTTGTTGTCCTTTTTTTTCTATTGTTATTATTTTGCTTCTACCTAGGTATTCTAATTAATTTCGGTGATCCAGCATTGTGAAGGAGAGATGAGTGGGAAGGACGATGAATGGTTTGAACGAGATGATCATCCTCTACTGAACAATGTGGTATGAATTATGTATAAATTCTATTAGATGCAGAATCATTCATGGCCTAATTTTAATAATTCCCGAACAGGTTCTGGACAAAGTTTTTAAGCACTTGAGAGGAAATGAGTTGAAGGAATGCCGACTTGTGTGCAAAACTTGGAATGTGTGCACGATTCCACTCACTCGTAAAGCATTTCAAGTCACAATCTATAAGAATGTACCGGAGTTTACGGGAAACAATATGCATAAGCGCTCTATCGGGAAGTTTATGGAGGTGTTTCGATTCAACAAGTTTGGGATTCCATTCGCAAGATTTCAACTAGGGGCATTTTGTACGACAGATGGAGTTGGTCAAGAATTTCTTCAACTTTTTGGTCACGTGATTATGGATGTCGGATTTGTAAAAGGAGATTTTATGGTTGAAGATATCTCAGCCATACTTATATCGACACCAAAATTAGAAACATTTGAAGTACCCATGAACCTTTACTCGCGCTTAAGAAATACTGTCAAATTATTCCCGCAAGATTCAAACCCAAAATTAAGTTCATTGAAAATTTTAACCGTCGCATTTTTTTCACAAAATATTTGTTGTCCAACATTTTTGGTGGAACTCATCACGGCCGCTGAAAATATTTCATGTTTAACTCTATGTGATTCTTATGTAATTTTCGAAAATTATATTTCGACTAGTTTTGAAGTTTTGAGTCTGATTGAGAAGTTGGGACGGGAATCCATGATTCAGGAGTTACAAATTTTATACAACAAGAAAAGAGATGGCGGCTCAGAGATCTTTGAGTTACTTCGCAAAATGAAAGAGAAACCGAATGGATTGAAGTTGAAGAGGCTGGATTATTCTACGTACCGTTCCAGGCAAGGCAATGATACCCCACAATTGAGCTCACTTTACAAAGACACCCTTCGTGAGGTCACAATCCAGGATGTCTCGTATATTAGTTTCATGGACTTCCCTAGGATATCACGTGAGACTCGGTTGGAAATGAAGCCCTTCCAAGATTTGTTTTCAAGCTTCGTCAATTTGAGAGATATCTCATGAGTTCGCAACAGATGTCGAAATATTTATATTCAAGACACCTCATTACAAATTCACGTATATTATCCTTATCTTAAAATTTGTATGTGAATTTTAAATGAAACTTTAACTCAAATCACGGAACAATAAAAATCCCTGAGGGCAACAAGGCGTATTTCTTCTTCGGCTGATGAGTAATTTTATAGTAATTATAAATATATAGTCATTTCTATTAGGTTATAAGTATAGCAAGTCTGTAGACGCACGCTGAGATACTCCTATATTAACGTGTTTGAAGGTCTAGTGTCTGAATTTTATTATCAGGGCAAAAGCCACACTCGCACTTGTGAGCACACATTCACATTGCCTCATATTTGCTCATATCATTGTTTGCTCATTAACTCATTGGACGTCATACACAGAGTAAAAGATGACTTATTACGTATGTCATGCAACGACTGTCTGTTTAACTCCTCGCTCTAACAAGTTCAATGTTCAAAATCGCTACAAAGTATTTGTAGTTTGTAGTGTGTCTAATTTTGCATTTACAACAGAAAATTGTGCTCTGCTACAGTCTGGAAGAAGGAAGGTCACAGCAACTTTTGAATTAGAGTCTGGAAAAGCGTAATTGAATGCGATCGATGAGCAATAATAATTGAAGTTGGAAGTTTAGAAGTCGCTAGATATGTTCGCGCTATTCTTCGATTCAGGTGGTTAGACACTGTGGTTCTATGTTTCCAATCAAGTCCTTTGATATGTACGTTCTATGTGTGTTGTGTGTTTCCATTCAAGTGGTTAGAAATATCCGTTCTATATGTGTATTTCCATTCAAGTGGTTAGAAATATCCGTTCTATATGTGTGCTTCCATCGAAGTGGTTAGAAATGTCCGTTCTGTATATGTGCTTCCATCTATGTGGTCAGAAGTGTCCGTTTTATAATCGTATCTTCCTTCAATATCATACGACTTCTCTTAATGTTTCAACTGTTTTATTCCTTATCGACTTTTCTGACAATTGAGTGTGGCAGATAAGGCACTTCGAACGTATCCATATGACTGATTACACAACCCGTCGGTCACGTAACTTTCAACCATTTGCTTATTGTCATTACGATATAAATTATTCTGAGTACGTAATTCTGCGAATAAACATTAAGGGAATACGTTGAAAAATTACCGTAACTATTTCCGCCAGTTTTGTCAAGAAAATAAAACATTTTCTTCACTTGTTATTTTGGCTATTTTAATTAATTTAGGTATTCGCGCTTTGTTGCGTATTTAAAAATGAGTGGGAAGGACGATGAGTGGTTTGAGCACCCTCTCCTAAATAATGTGGTATGATTTTAATTATATGTATAATTATAGTTTGACAAATAAATTACTACCTAACATCGGATCTAATTTTAGCAATTTCCGAACAGATTCTGAACTTAATTTTTAAACACTTGAGTAAAAGGAATTTGAAGGAATGCCGATTAGTGTGCAAAACATGGAATATCCTAACGATTCCATTCACTCGTAAGCTCGTTCAAGTAATTATCGATGAGAATGTCAATTGCTATAACGGAGGGAAACCGCAAGCACGCTCGGTTGAGAATTTTATGGAAGTCTTTCGATCAAATAAACTGGGGATTCCATTCGCAAGATTTGAGCTCGGGTCATTTTGTACAACAGAAGGAGTTGGCCAAGAATTTCTTGAACTTTGTGGGAATACGATTACGGACATAGGATTTCTGGGAGAAGTTTTTAACGTTGAAGACGTCTCTGAATTACTCACATCTACACCCAAGTTGGAATCATTTCAAGTTCCCAGGAAACTTCGTTCAAGCGGCGAAAATCCTCTTAAATTATTCCCACAAGATTTAAAACCCCGGTTAAGTTCCTTGAAAAATTTGACTGTCGCATTTAACAGGCCTTTGGAAAAAAACAAGACTTGTCCTACATTTTTGGAAGAACTCATCACGGCGGCTGAAAATATTTGTTGTTTAACTTTATTTGATTCCCTCCCAGTACGCGAAGATGAAATTTCGTGTAGTTTTGAAGTATTGAGCCTCATTGAGAGGTTGGGACGAGAATCCATGATTCAAGACTTACACATTTTATATGACAAGCAAAGGGATAGCTCAGAGCACTTTGATTTACTAAGAAAAATGGCGGAGAAACCTAACGGATTGAAGTTAAGAAAGCTTGATCACTCTACCTTCCATTTCACCCAAGGGAAGGATGCCCTCCAATTAATTGCCCTCTTCAAAGATACCCTTCAAGACCTGACAATTGATGAAGACTCTTGTCTTAGTTTCATGGAATTCCCAAAGATGTCATGTCTAACTCGATTGGACATCAAATCGTCCGTGAAGGAATAAATTCAAGATTCGTGAATTTGAGAGAAATATTCCCAGTTCTACAGAAACTAGAATTGTGTCTATCTGAGATGTCTGATGAAACCATGGGTGAATTCTTCCCAGAATCTGAACCTTGTTCAAATATGAAATCATTACGACTAAATGACGGTTCTTTGAAAATTTATGCTTTCAAACAAATCCCAAGAATATTTCCGAATTTAATTGAATTAGAAATGGACATCAAAGAAGACGGTCCAGAGATCCTGAGACACATCTGGTCCCAAATGACACAATTAAAATCTTTATCCATTTATGGAACTATGGAAAAGATAGATTCCTTGGGTTCTGTCTTTACTGGCATTTCAACCCATGCACTCCAAGAAATCACTCACAAGGTTAACGACATGGCGTCCGAAATTGAAAGAAAAGAAGAGATTTTGAGGCTCGGAATCCCACAGAGACAATTTCCATCCATTGAGAATTTAAAACGTGTGTAATTATTAATTATTAATTAATTGAAAATGTAATATCTCGTTTACACACACACTTTCCTTTTCATGACCAGATTTGAGATCATTCACATTGGACATGAATGTAGATAGAGATGCCAGACACACAGTCAAGTCTTTGACTGACCTCACCGGATATTTGGGATTTTACTCCATACGGAGTCTCAATGAATTATTTCTCAGAAACTGCGAGGTTTGCTCAATACAACATTTTTTTTAAGTTTGCTATTTTACATTGATTGATTTCCCATTTTTTGAATACATTTATTGGGACTTGATTAATTTTTATTTTTATCTAAAACAGCTTACACCGACTTGCTGTGCAATATTAACGAAGGATCTTGGACTTGACTCTTGGAGATTTAGAACTGTCTACGATATTGATATTATCAAAGACTCATCGGGCGAGCTAGATTTATTTGGACAATTGGATTGAATTTAATTTTGCAAATTCAGCCTCAAAATTCTATGATATATTTTAATAATAGAATTTATAATAAATTTTAACTTACTACTTATCAATATTTTTGAGTAGATCGAAAGGAAAATTTAATTGAATTGGAAAGCTAAGAATACGTCGTAAAAATATTAAATATTTATTGTACGCGCATTCGGCATAAATGTTACTGTATAAACATGGACTTCAATGAATAACAACCGGTTGTGTCGCAGTATTCATTCCCATGAATCAAATTGGATGAGATAAGACAATGTAATTTAAGGCTCCTAAAACTCCAGTACTGAAGTCCAATGTCATTTCTCAATATTTGACTGCAAGTCTACGTCAACTGTTTCAAATCAAAATAAAGGTCAATAAAATGCAACCAAGAAGTTAAGTTGTGTTTTAATTTCCTTAGCCTAACCACGCAATGTTCAACAGATAGGAATCCCAGACGTCTCATGGAATAGAAACCCAGGTACCCAGTCAATTCAGTCATATACGTCTTCTTGCCTTCGTCATCCACATTCCCCACTTGGCCTCTTATATCCAAATATAATTGTATTATATTCGTATGTCAAATATCCCCACGAAGGGGTCGGACAGAAATTGATTTAAGCCATGCTTCCAATATTTTATTCCGGTTCGGTTAACTCATCCCATGATTTTTTATGTCTTCACAACCAACAGGTTCGGATATTTCTGAGACCCGGACCGCCTTGTCCCACCTCATGTCTGAATTTTATTATCGGGGCTAAAACGACACTCGCACTGTTCTGTTGAGCACACATTCACATTGCCTCATATTTGTTCGTTAACTCATTGGACGATGGACGTCACGCACAGAGCAAAGGATGACTTATTACGGATGTCATGCAATGCCTGTCTGTCTAACTCGCTCTAACATGGCGGCTTAATAGGCTAGGGGCAGGAAACAGGTAGGGTTTGAATAGTTATTTCGAAATGGCGTGGTGTTCAAGCGAAACATAGACGCAGAGATAGCAGAGAAGTCTAGGTTTAGAGATCGTTTACATAAACGTTCATAAAGCTCTACAGCGAACCAAAGCCAGCATATAATCACCAGAGATTGAAATATGGATTCTTAACTCTGGCATGCATGTGTTGGAAGCACATTAATAATAAAATAGTTTTTTTAAATAGTTTAAAACTAAAAGGAAGTCTATATTTGTGCTTCCATTCAAGTGGTTAGAAATATCCGTTTTATATGTGTGCTTCCATTCAAGTAGTTAGAAATGTGCGTTCTATATGTATGCCTCCATTCAAGTGGTTAGAAATATCCGTTATATATGTGTCCTTCCACTGAAGTGGTTAGAAATGTCCGATCTGTATGTGTGCTTCCATTCAAGTGGTTAGAAATGTTTGTTATAAAGTGTGCTTCCGTTCCAGTGGTTAGAAATGTCCGTTCTATATGCGTGCTTGTATTCAAGTGGTTAGAAATCTTCGTTATAAATGTGTGCTTCCATTCAACTGATTAGAAATGTCCGTTCGGTATATATGCCTAATTTTGTACGGCGATTCCATCGTATTCATATGTAAAATGTTAAAAGCAAGAAGATTTTTCAAACACTATTCCATACACACGGTTAGAAGAAGAGTTAATGATCCACACCCAGAGATAGACAGGTGCAGAGCTTTACTACCTAATTGAAATATGATGCTATGTTTCCTAATTGTGTACGGCGATTCCATCGTTTTCATATATAAATGTTAAAAGCAAGATGATTTTTCAAACATTCCGTTCCATACACACGGTAAGAAAAAGAGATAAGGATCCACACCCACGGTTAGACTAGCGTTTTGCTTTACTACCTAGTTGAATTAAAATGCTATGCTGCCTCATTTTGTATGGCGATTCCATCGCATTCAAAG
>JAQGCB010002126.1:0-12346 GCA_034698835.1 Protaphorura tricampata
GAGTTCTTGCGTTCCTTACATTCTGGTCGGTATAGAGAGGTGTACGATATAGGGGAGGTTGATATATAGAGAATCCACTGCATTTCTATTAAGGCCAAATATTCCTAGAATCTAACGAAATCAATTTTTCCTATTTCAGAAACAATATCCGATTCAAATTCCACACCTGACGACTACGACGACGATAGCACAACAGATACAGATGAATTAACTGGGATGAGCAATGGCACCAGTTGTCGTTCACACGGATGGATAGATATTTCGGCCTACGCTCTATTAATAGTGGCGACCTTGGACCTTCTTTATTTTGAAGTCCATCCAACCTTCGTTCGATTCCGTCGCAACTGGTATCCCATGAAGACCGTGAATTTGAGAAAACTCTACAAAAGAATCATTCTCTTCGTCAGACTCATGCATTTTGAAAAAATGTTACTTTTATTCACAATTTATTTGAATGTGCTTCCCTTGTTAGCATTCTCAATTTTTGATCAATTCAATGAATGGCAATATATTTCAGCATCGGTGAGATTTATAAAATAATTTTTTTAAAATACATTTAAATAGTCTAAAAAGCGTTATCTGAAATTTTTTTTCGCATGCAGGTCGGTGTATTTTTAACTTGGCTACACATTTTTCTTCAAATTGGGAAAATTCCAAAATTCACTGTTTACATCAAGATGCTGGAAAAGGTAAGTTTCGAAAATTGTCACTACTGAAATGTTTTAACTATTTTTTTTTGAAATTTTGAAGGTTCTGACAACACTGGGTGTGATCACTCTAATTTACATTTCTCTCATCTTCGCATTTGCAATGGTATTCTGTATTTTGCTCCCTGGAGTAAGTTGTACTGTACATATTTTGACCTTTTAGTTGAGAGACGACTACATTTGCATTTGAGTACAAATTGTTTTACATTGTATTTATTTTTCTTAGGTACCATCCTACTCTTCGCCATTCCAAGCCATTTTGAAAATGTCGACTTTCCTTATCGGTGAAGTTGAATATGAAAGATTCTTTTATGAAGAGAATTCCAAACATATTTCCGTGTCTTTGTCAACCTCAATGTTTTTCTACGGAGTGGCAATTTTGGTCCTTCACATTGCACTCCTCAATTTTCTCATCGCTTTGACAGTCACGGATGTTCAGGTGATTCCATTGATTGTATTTTGGTCACAATCTCACAATTCCAACCAAATTGTTGAATAAAATAATGCTCACTTTATTTTAAATTTTACAGAATATTGAGAAATACACAGAGGTTTGGAGAAGTTTCTCCCATATTTGGCAAATATCACTTTTTGAGTCATTTCTGACAAGATGTCCATTCAGGATTGGACTTCCTTGGTTAAGGCAGATTTCCGTCACATCTGTCAAGCTTCCAAAAAATAGGGTCAGACAGGACGGGAGTATGAGTACTGTTGGGAGTTCAGAATCGTAAGTCAGTCATTTCTAAATTTCTATTCACACTAGAATTGAATCTGAATCGAATGTTTTTTACACATTTCAGCGTTTGTATGGAAATCAAAATTCGTCTCAAGGATTTACCCAAACCGTTGAGTAAAGAAATCCGTGATTTAATTCGTGATCGTGAGACAAATACTGAAATACACACTTACACAAATCCCATGAATTTTTCAAGCATTTCATTAAATCCTCCAAACAAAAACGATGATCATCTGTGAACACTTTTGTGAGAATACGTACTATGTAATTTATTCAAACCTAGACAAAATAAATTTATGCTCAACTGCATTTTTTTAGAAATAATATTGAGTAAGGAGTTTTTATTAGTCCATTCAGTATTACACCCAATAAAACAATTGTAATATAAAAGTGCCAATTTCCAATGTGATAATTTCAAGTCCAACCAAATTAGACTTTAGGCTCAAAACTCAAAAGACAAGAAATTTGATAATTTTGAACTCATTTCTGGTTAATTATGTGGTGTGCCCGGAAATTGTGTTCAATCGTAGTTGTCGATTGTCCATTAGCAATTTACACACCTTATATTCTTATGAACTACATATATCAATAGATAGTTATTAACTCTATTTGCGTTTGCGGTCAGTCGTGTGTCTTCGTGTGGTCTGATTGGAATTTGTGTGCAATTATAATTAGATAATGGTCTCATGCGCTATAGTTTATTAATTAGAGTTCTGTCGTCCGAGTATAATTCTATCACAAAGCATTTTCACTCAATCACTCAAAGAAAAAGGTTACAAAAGTCAGTTCCTCGCAACATTTCACTTTGAACACCATAATTCTACTTGTATTCTGTAATTACGACTAGAAATTCTATTAGGAAGTTGTTGATTTGTTTCGTGGTTTTTTAAACATCACATTCTTAAGCGAAAAAATGGAATTGCAAAATGGAATTTCTTCTGACGTGAAAATCCCAGTTAAACAAAGAAAAATTAAACTGGATGAAGTACTTTTGCAAGTAGGAGAATTTGGTCACTACCAAAAACGCGTATACTTCCTCTTATGTCTCCCATTAATTCTTACTGCCATGCATAAACTCTCGTGGGTCTTCATAGGTGCTAAAATGGATCACAGGTAATTGTAATTGTCAAAATTATGCTTTAAGTTCTGTCAAAACCGACCACCATTTTCTTACACACCCTCTATCTATTATATTTGGTACTAAACAGGTGTCAATTACCATTCGAGCCAGAGAATGCAACTTTTCAACTCTCAAATCAAACAATGAAAATGTATTTCCCGCCTGAGAGTAGAAATTCTTTGTCATGGTCAAAATGTGAGCGTCTGGACTATAATTTATCAGACGACGTGACATACAACGAGTCCGGAATTCCAGAGACGAAGAGAATTGGATGCGAGGGTAAATTCATTTACGATGTCACCAAGTACAAATCAAGTGCTGTTAAAAATGTACGCACGTTCTATGCATATATATATATATATACATTTAAATGTAGGCACGGATTTCTTATATATAGATTTTTATTATAAATATTTCAGTACCAACTGGTGTGTGATCGAGCCATCATGCGTTCCCATGCCAATGCATTATTCGACGTGGGAGTTTTCATTGGTTCTTTCGTCTCAGGAAGTCTTTCAGACAGATTTGGTCGACGCCCAACTTTTTTCTTATGTTTGGTTATACAACTCATTTTTGGAATTTTGGGAGGATTTGCACCAGACTATTACAC
Source organism: Protaphorura tricampata (assembly GCA_034698835.1). NCBI lineage: Eukaryota > Metazoa > Arthropoda > Collembola > Poduromorpha > Onychiuridae > Protaphorura > Protaphorura tricampata. The sequence goes on from JAQGCB010002126.1 coordinate 3,174, forward strand.
TTTCGTTATTGCTAGAATGTTTGTAGGGCTCAGCTCATCTAGTGCATTTTTAGTTGCATTCGTCATAGGTAGGGTGGAATATTTGAGTATGACACGAACACGACTTCAAACTACTGATTCATATTATATGTACTTATTTTCAGCCATGGAGATGGTGGGCCCTTCCTATCGAGTCGTGACAGGGGTAGGGTGTCAACTATTTTTTACAGCCGGTTACATGTTCACAGCCCTATTTGCTTACTTCATTCGAGACGGGAAATTACTTCAAATCGCTATTTCATCACTTGGAATTTTCTTTATGGTTTATTACTGGTAAGAACATGAAATTCCAATCTTGATTATTCCATATTGAAATTCCATATTATTTGCATGATATATAATTCAGGGTAATACCGGAGTCCATTCGCTGGCTATTAGCTCGTGGACGAAATTCCGAAGCAATTGCCACCATTCGAAAAGTTGCCCGAGAAAATAAAGTTAAATTGAAGGAAGAAATATTTGAAGGATTATCCGAAGAACCTCCGAAAAAATCTGCAAATGTATTTCAAGTGTTTAGATACAGAAGACTTGGGTTTCGAGCCGTCATTATATTTTTTAATTGGTAATTACAGTAAGATGGATGATTTTTGGAATTATTAGGAGAATAATAATGTGTGTATGTATCGAAATTTTGTTGTTAGGATTGTGAACAGTTTTGTTTACTACGGACTCGCTTTGAATACATCAAATCTTGGAGGGAATGATTATTTGAATTTCTTCATTGCGGCGGCTGTTGAGGTCCCAGCATATGGATTTTTAATTTTTACCCTGAATCGTCTTGGAAGGAAAGTTGTACTTTGCGGTTCAATGCTTGCCGGAGGTTTGGACAATTTTTTTTACAATGAATCAGTGACTGAGTGATTAATGTTTAGTTACACATTTCTTCAATATTTTTTTTGTTGTTACAGGGATTGCAATGTCAATTTGTGCATTTGTACCGGACAGTAAGTTCTGTTCCACAGTCTTTCTTTATTTCATGGCTAACGCTTAAACTATAATTTTAATTAGACAAAGCTTGGTTACTCATAACATTTTCTATGATTGGAAAATGTTGCATCACGGCCTCATATGCAGTCATCTACATTCTCACCGCTGAAATATTTCCGACTGTGGTGAGAAATGCTGGGGTTGGTACGAGTTCAATGTTCGCCAGAATTGGGAGTGTCTTTTCTAACTATGTTATTGCCCTCGTGAGTTTAATTTACTTAATCTCAATTAAGATCAATTTATTTCATTAATAGATTTGCGATTTTTCTCTCTAATTTACTAAACACTTTTAGAATGTAATTTGGAAACCCTTGCCGTTGATAATTTTTGGAGGTCTCTCAATCACCGCTGCGTTACTGGCCCTTGTGATACCAGAAACTTTGGGAAAGCGTCTTCCCGAAACATTCGAGGAAGGGAACGAATTTGGAACGTGAGTATTAAATATTGACAACCTATACTATTTGGCAATCAATTTCTGATACGAACATTTTCAAATTTATGAGACACAGGAGTGCATATGAAGATACAAAAAGAGAGTCAGAGAAGGCACCGCCGGACACTTCAAATTCGAATGGAAAAGTAGAAGTAGTTTTATAACGTAGCAAAATTAATTGTTAAAATGTTGTATACATAGGTAATAGTATCTTATTTACAGGTGTAAAAGTAGAAGTTCAGAATTTAATCAAACCATTGATTCATGAATAAAAACAAAGTCATTCGTTAACTTTACCCCTTGAATCAGGGTATCCCTTGGACGCCATCAATTGTTAGAATAGGATTTTGTTGGAATCCCTCTCTCGTCAGGTCCTTGTTGCCGAACGTAAAAAATAACGAAATTGGATTATTTCATGGAGCGTAAATAAAGTTTTTAGTTTTGAAGGTTGGGTAACGTCTCAAATGTGCACAGAAGATGTTTTAATGTTGAATAAATTCCAACGTTTACAATTCCTCAAACAACTTTAGCTTACGATATCTATCCAAATTCTGATGTAAGGTGAATCCAAGATTCAACCTTATATATGGGTTTGTATCTCATCTATTGTGACTATTAAGTTTTATTTGTATCTACAATTACTAGCATTGTGGTTTCTGTGCATCTCAATTATGGACTGTAGGCACAAATCTACATAAATCTATTATTTATTACATTGGTGTTCTCAGTGCAGTCGTCACTGCACCGAGTCCACACGCCCGTTCCAGTGAATTTATGTCCACTGTGTCATAGGTAAAAGACATGAAATCAAATATGAGTGGTTAATAATGATCATGAAACCATGCATGTTTTCTTTGAACGTCTACTTATTTATTACTACTTACGTACTATTACTTATGTACTACTATTTAGATTCGTAAATCTCACATTTGTTTGCCAATAAATACTACTTAGGATTTTGGCTACTACTTTGTTACTACATAAGGAGTTCGTAAATTCTTAACAAAATTCAGGAGGCAAGACTTCTGATTCGCATTGTAGAAATAAGTCTCGACCACCCACACCCATTTTTTTTTAATCTAAACGCAACGCAAACGCAATTTTCATATTTTTTGGATTGCATTGACACAGTTACTTAACAAGAATCAATTCAAATGGAAAATGTTTTAAAACATCCATTTCCAAACTCTGAACATCCAAAATGATCAAATCTACTACAGTGACGTCAATGGAAGCAATGATTCAATACAGTGGAATTGTTTGGACTTCAAATGTTGTGAAATTTGACTTGCACTTTGGGTACAAATCTCCAGATCCAATTGAAATGGAGGCCAATTATTGATCCATTGATATCAGTCGGTACTAGACAGACATACAAAAAAGAAATGTTATTTTTTTGAGCCTAAAATTATTTTTGAGAAAAGTACACAAGTTGAGATCAAAACCGGTAGGATCATACAATTTACCTGAACAGGGTGATTTGTCGTAGACAAACAAACATCAGAAATGTATGCTTTTCTGTTCACGGATTTTAATACAGGAATCAAGTGTGGATTACATTTAATCGAAAGTCCATTAAATTTATAGTCTCGTTCGAGAATAAGTGTGTGTGAAGACAGGCCAGGCCATCGTAGCCACCGACCTCCGCGAAAATTCCTAAAGTCTTTTTAGAGAATGGAATATTCAACAAAAAATGCTAATTTTTTAACACATCTTCGTATTCCCATAATTTTGCCTTATTTTTGAAAAGTGGGTACACAACATTGCTCACCTCAGGATCTTAAGTACCCATCCTTTCCAAAGCTGTACTCAAAAACAGAAGGGAGGAAAATGAAGTGGACTCCGCACGTAGTACAATAAATCCAAGGGTTATTCTATAAATCCTTGAAAACAATCTTTGTCTGTTTGATCCGCACCTCAAAAACTCGTCTCAAAGATTTACCAAAACCCTTGAGTACAGAAATCCGTGATTTGATTTGTGATCGTGAGATAAATACTGAAACTGAAATACACACTCACACTTTACACAAATCCAACGAATGCATTTCATTAAATCCTCCAAGCAAAATCAAAGATCATCTGTGAACACTTTTGTGTGAATACTAATTTATTCAAGCTTAGACAGAAATAAATTTATGTTCAACCGGAATTATTTTTAAAATAATATTGAGCACTACTACAGTAGTGGTTCATTTTCATTTATTCAAGAACTGTCAGGATTATAAGTACTGCGAAAATGATTTATTAGGTAAATTGTCAAAAATCTGAGTGACAAGGTTAAATGCTTGGATTAATTTCAGTTTGTAATCAATCAATTGTGACCACTATTTAAATCCGTGCATGTCTACGCTTATAACATGAATGTAAATTAGTCACGTACGTTTGTGTCAATTAATTTTAAAACTGGAATTCCAGGACTGATGAAGCTGGAAAACTAAAGGTGGAATTTTTATCAGTCAATTCAGTATTACACCCAATAAATCCATCCCATTGACTGTCAGTCAAAACAATAAATACAAAAGTGCCAATTTGATATTTTCAAAGTCCAATCAGATTAGATTTTAGACTCAAAATACAAGAGATTTGATAATTTTGAATTAATTTCTGGCTATAGTTTCAATTCAAGGGTTGATGTGCCCGGAACTACGTACTAATCGATTGTTCATTAGCAATTACACCGTTATATTTTTATGAACTATATCCGTAGATAGTAATTAACTCCATTTTCGGTCAGTCGTGTCTTCGTGTGGTATGATTGGAATTCGTTTACAATAAATCATAATAGATAAAGGTTCCATGTGCTAAAGGCATTAATTAGAGTTCTGTCGTCGTTTCCACTACATACGTACGTATACGTAATCATTCAAAGAAAAAGAGTGCGAGTGGAAGGATCAGTTCCTCCAATAAATATCAAACGAAGTGCAGAAAAAAATGGAAACCCAAAATGGAATTTCTTCGGACGAGAAAATCCCGAATCCACAACAAAGAAAAATTAAACTGGACGAAGTACTTTTACAAGTAGGAGAATTTGGTCACTACCAAAAACGCGTATACTTCCTCTTATGTCTCCCATTAATTCTTACTGCCATGCATAAACTCTCGTGGGTCTTCATAGGTGCTAAAATGGATCACAGGTAATTGTAATTGTCAAAATTATGCTTTAAGTTCTGTCAAAACCGACCACCATTTTCTTACACACCCTCTATCTATTATATTTGGTACTAAACAGGTGTCAATTACCATTCGAGCCAGAGAATGCAACTTTTCAACTCTCAAATCAAACAATGAAAATGTATTTCCCGCCTGAGAGTAGAAATTCTTTGTCATGGTCAAAATGTGAGCGTCTGGACTATAATTTATCAGACGACGTGACATACAACGAGTCCGGAATTCCAGAGACGAAGAGAATTGGATGCGAGGGTAAATTCATTTACGATGTCACCAAGTACAAATCAAGTGCTGTTAAAAATGTACGCACGTTCTATGCATATATATATATATATACATTTAAATGTAGGCACGGATTTCTTATATATAGATTTTTATTATAAATATTTCAGTACCAACTGGTGTGTGATCGAGCCATCATGCGTTCCCATGCCAATGCATTATTCGACGTGGGAGTTTTCATTGGTTCTTTCGTCTCAGGAAGTCTTTCAGACAGATTTGGTCGACGCCCAACTTTTTTCTTATGTTTGGTTATACAACTCATTTTTGGAATTTTGGGAGGATTTGCACCAGACTATTACACTTTCGTTATTGCTAGAATGTTTGTAGGGCTCAGCTCATCTAGTGCATTTTTAGTTGCATTCGTCATAGGTAGGGTGGAATATTTGAGTATGACACGAACACGACTTCAAACTACTGATTCATATTATATGTACTTATTTTCAGCCATGGAGATGGTGGGCCCTTCCTATCGAGTCGTGACAGGGGTAGGGTGTCAACTATTTTTTACAGCCGGTTACATGTTCACAGCCCTATTTGCTTACTTCATTCGAGACGGGAAATTACTTCAAATCGCTATTTCATCACTTGGAATTTTCTTTATGGTTTATTACTGGTAAGAACATGAAATTCCAATCTTGATTATTCCATATTGAAATTCCATATTATTTGCATGATATATAATTCAGGGTAATACCGGAGTCCATTCGCTGGCTATTAGCTCGTGGACGAAATTCCGAAGCAATTGCCACCATTCGAAAAGTTGCCCGAGAAAATAAAGTTAAATTGAAGGAAGAAATATTTGAAGGATTATCCGAAGAACCTCCGAAAAAATCTGCAAATGTATTTCAAGTGTTTAGATACAGAAGACTTGGGTTTCGAGCCGTCATTATATTTTTTAATTGGTAATTACAGTAAGATGGATGATTTTTGGAATTATTAGGAGAATAATAATGTGTGTATGTATCGAAATTTTGTTGTTAGGATTGTGAACAGTTTTGTTTACTACGGACTCGCTTTGAATACATCAAATCTTGGAGGGAATGATTATTTGAATTTCTTCATTGCGGCGGCTGTTGAGGTCCCAGCATATGGATTTTTAATTTTTACCCTGAATCGTCTTGGAAGGAAAGTTGTACTTTGCGGTTCAATGCTTGCCGGAGGTTTGGACAATTTTTTTTACAATGAATCAGTGACTGAGTGATTAATGTTTAGTTACACATTTCTTCAATATTTTTTTTGTTGTTACAGGGATTGCAATGTCAATTTGTGCATTTGTACCGGACAGTAAGTTCTGTTCCACAGTATTTCTTTATTTCATGGCTAACGTTTAAACATTTTTCCAGTTCTTATTTAATTTTATAGAATATTTTATAATTTTAATTTACCTTCGATTTAATTTTGACTAGACAAGGCTTGGTTACTCATAACATTTTCTATGATTGGGAAATGTTGCATCACGGCCTCATATGCTGTCATCTACATTGTCACGGCTGAAATATTTCCGACTGTGGTGCGAAATGCAGGGGTTGGGACGAGTTCAATGTTCGCCAGAATTGGTAGTATCTTTTCTAACTACGTCATTGCCCTCGTGAGTTTAATTTACATAATTTTAATATAATTAAAATCAATTTAATTTTAATAATCAAACAGACCGTTGTTGAATGACAGTGATCACTAATAAATTGTCAATTTTTCTCTCTAATTTACTATACTTTTAGACTGCAATTTGGAAACCCTTGCCGTTGATAATTTTTGGAGGTCTCTCAATCACGGCTGCGTTACTGGCCCTTTTGATACCTGAAACTTTGGGAAAGCGTCTTCCCGAAACATTCGAGGAAGGGAATGAATTTGGAACGTGAGTATTAGTAAATATTAAATATAGATATTGACAACCTATACTATTCCGAGCAGTATCTGATACGAACATTATTTTATTTATGAGATACAGGAGTGCATATGAAGATACAAGAAGAGAGTCAGAGAAGGCGCCGCCGTCGGACACTTCGAACGGAAAAGTAGAAGTTGTTTTATAACGTACGAAAATTAATTGCTAAGATGTTATATATTGTTAAGAAAATATTTTAGACATAAGATAAAACTATGCAGGTGTTTGTATAAAAAAAAGAACCAAAAGAGAGAAGTGACAAGATGACACTCCGAAAGTGAACAAAAACCAGTCAACCGAAAGGAATGCGGTTTGTCAGAGAATTTCATCGGAATGTGCATACAAATGTTCTCATTTGTATAAGATGAATTCACGAATATGTTGTTATCTCATGAATCATGAGTGAACACCTGGTAACTTGACATTAGAATAGTATAATATTTTACATTTTGGTGAAGGGGGAAATTTAGTTAAGACTAGCTTAAGACTTGATTTATGTATTTGTGCGTTCAGGATTTCGTATAAAAAGCCGAAGCAAAACTCAAAATCGTTGCAGTTGGGAGCCAGGAGCTCTGAGCTCCAAATCCCAACCCTACCTATTCCACCTTGGCGGTCTTTAGCCATTCTGGATAAAATCCCTACCTCTTCCACCTTGGCGACTTTTTAGCCACTCTGGATAAAGTCCTTTACCTATTCCACCTTGGCGGATTATTAGCCATTCTGGATACAACAGGCGACAATCCTTTACCTATTCCACCTTGGCGGTTTTTGCCATTCTGGATACATAGGGAATCCTTATTAAACCATTTGGTGACTTTTAACCATTTGGAAATTAGAACCAACCCCGTAGGGAAGAAACTAGAACCAGCACTGTAAGGTAGATATTAGAACCAAAACCAGAAGGTAGGAAATAGAGCGGAATCTGTAATGAAGGTAGTTAGAACCAAAACCGTTAAGTAGAAAGTAGAACCAAAACCATAAAGTATAAGTGTACGGCTAAGATCAGGTTAAGGGAACTTAATTGTAAATTAGAATAAGTTTATTCTACTAACTTGAAACTAACCAATAAAAATCTATCCTATTCAGCATTTACAAAACCTTGTGTCTAAACGAATTCATTCCAAATCATTCGACTATTCACTAAATTGACACTAAACTAAGTCTTGGAAGGCAACACCTAAGAAACAATAGATTAAGCCCAGGGATGTCCTTTAGCCTGAACAACTATTGGATGAGTCTTTCCCTAAAGGCAAGAACTCGAAGGACTTCTCAGCTACTGGGGAACTAAATTATATTTAGTTCTTTCCAAATTCAAAACAGTAGAGGGGAACTCAGACCTTATAATATTTATCCTGTCTTGAAAACAATGGGAAAAAGACTTTAATTTTCAGTTCCTTCACAAAGGAAAAAATATCAAAAAGAAGATTTCTTTTTCTGGTCAGTCAATAGATTTCTTTTAGACAACCTTAAAATATTATATAACAATAGGATGGAGGACTGAGTTTTGCCAAAAAATATATATGTATAAGTGGAGTCAAGCATAAAGCCAAGAGTACACATTTCTCTGAATAAATTAATAATGTATTTTTAATATCTCGGAATGTACATTAGTATTAATTTATACATGAGATGGACGGACCCACTCACACTCACTCCTCCACCTTTCTGAAACTCAAAAGCAATGTAAGAAGAAAAAATATAATTTAACGGGACTCTTAAGTGCACTCACCTCATGCACGCAACTGGGATGAGCTCTCGCCTGGCCTAAAAGTTAGACACGTATGATATCACTTGGTTGGAATCGAATTTAACTACTCGTGTCAGACCAGTCTCCAAGTGTGAAGGTTAGGTTGAGAGGTCACAGTGTCTTATTGTTAGCTCAAAATCCAACAGTATTACTTTTGTATCTCACTCAATAGTAAGAGTCTCAACTTTTGCACTAAGCATAAGCAATTGTAGTGTGGACCACACACAACTACATATAGCTTAAAACACGGAAGGAAAATTGAACTAGAATAGTGGACAAAAACAAGAAAGGGAAAATAATGGAATCGTTTGTGCTTTTAATTTGGACCCTCATCTTAACCCTCTCATTCGTCCCTGTGTCATGTGACCCTTCTAGTCAAGTACAAAAATTCTACGAGAGCATGAGACATTGTGCTAAACATGTGTTGGGGAGTGGTGAGAAATTTAACAATGGAATAGGCGAATATTTCTTACTCAGAATGCGAGATATATCAACCATCCGATTGGGTGATAAGGACAACTATTATATCACGAGTCATAAGTCGCATGACTCAACCGAATATTTCCCAATCCGTCACACCACCAAGTACACAAAGTGTCGTGTACAAATTTGGTACAACTAGGAAGTGTGGA
>JAQGCB010002127.1:0-12345 GCA_034698835.1 Protaphorura tricampata
AGGGATTGATTTTAAGAAAGCGAAAGTTCGGGATTAAGGATTGGGACTATTATGTAATATCCAAGGTGGGGAGATTAGAGATTAAGGATTAATTAATCATAATCCGGATTAATAATCCTTAATCAATAATCAGGATTAACCCAGCTCTGCTTTTACAGATGCATTGATTACTGCTGAAATCATGCATTTCAGAAGGACGATTTCAGACGGTATGTTTTTACCATAGTTGTTTGTGAAAATCTTAAAAAATATTCCATCCCTGGATGGAATATTTTCAGTAAAACTAAAACCTTCATTGATTCTGGAGAATCAATTTAGCTTTACTGTTGGGTTGAGTAGTTTTCTGCGCTTGATTGTCAATGAAATTCTCGCTACAAGTTATTTGTCAGCAGAGCTGACTTTGTCTAATTGTCTTGGACATTTCTGTTTGAAAGAATGAGAGGATGAGTGCACGAGTGCACGACTCAGTCGTCAGTCCACAATGCATGTAATGCACATGAAGTGTGAAGAGTCATTGTGCACTGCGCTGACTAAGAAAAGTGAAGATCAGAACAATAAATCCCTCCAAGATTCTACCATTTCTGACACTACAGTACTCCTCTCGTAGTGTTCAACAAAAAAGTAACGAACTCTCTTCTGTCCATACCTTCCCGACGGATCATCTCTGACTATATTATAGCGAGGTGTCAAGGGCTTCCAAGTATGTATTTCGATACCCCACACACAACCCACAAGACGAGACACGAACTCGGCAGACAAGAGGCAATTTATGGAAAACTCTAGAAAATTTCTTCGACATAGATAGACCGTGTTGTATGCATGCATGCATACTGTGCATACTGTTCATACTGTGCGCACGCGGTACACCGCTGCTGTTTTTCTGGAAAATTCGTACTCACTATTTCAATTCACTTTCCGATTTGGGTTAGGATTGAGTACATCATCGCTTCGTCCTCCTCTCTCTCTCTCGTGCCCATCAAATTGTGTAAGTCTTTTCATTCTTTTTGACATTTTTAATCAATTTTTTGAGTCATAGTTTATTTATTTATTTAGTATCCGTTTCGGAATATTTAGTACACCTGTTGATATCTAATTTCCCACTTTTATTTTTAACGGTTTCCAGTTGTGACAAATTAGCTGATTGACATCCGAAACCAACGGTAATAAATTGACCATGGCTGAATGGGGAAAAGGTGATCCAAGGTGGATTGTGGAGGAACGACCGGATGCTACCAACGTGAATAACTGGCACTGGTGTGTTTTTTATTATTTTACCCTTTGCCCTTATTTAATTTTCGGGTTTTTAAGTCCTGTTTTAATTTGTGTTTCAGGACAGAGAAGGACGCCACCACGTGGTCCAAGGTTAGTCCAAATTATTGTTTTTTAAATAATTTTATTAAATACACACACCAACCGATTCCTAAAGTTTTATTTCTTTTCTTAATTTGATATATGTTGCCTCTGTCGTTCATCAACAGGAAAAGCTGAAGGATCTCTTGGTCAAGCTGAATTTAGACAACGCGTCAGGTAAGCAGATTATGTTATTAACACGGGATCCTTTGCAGCGGATTCAAGCTCATAGCGTCATAGCTGATAGCTCAGTCGCAGTCGTCAGCCATCCGTTATTTTATAACCGCCGGCGTGTTGAACTGAAACTAATACAAATACATTTAATTACAGGAGCGTGTTCCGTTACCGAAGTGCAAACTTGTGATGGAGAAGCATCCGCTAGCAACAGGAAAGGGAAAATCATCGTGTTCTACGAGTGGGATTTAAAATTAAAATGGAAGGGGAAATTATTCTCACTCGACGAAGCGATGACTGGAACGATTAAAATTCCTAATCTAAGTGATGAAAACTCTATCGACGATTTAGATGTAAGCATTCATATAAATATTAAATATCTACCCTTTCATAAAATCAATTTCTTAACGATTTACTCAGTGAGTAGTACTGAGCAGTGAGCTTAGCTTACCAATGATTTTAATGTGTTGTACAATTTTCACAGATACAAATTTTTTCTGATAAATCCTCAACTGAAGCAGAGAAGATGAAGGATGGTTTGCGGAATGAGGGAATTGCAAAAATTAAGACGCAATTGCAAAAATATATGGATGCTTTAAAGAAAGGTGGGAAAGGATGAAGGGAATAGTGACAGGCAGAAATTGTGAATAGAAACATGTCTTATGTCTATGCTGAAGCCCTATCCGTACACTTCGATTAGATTTAGTTTTCGAAATTATGTGAATTGTGAAAACGTAATTTTTACAGACATTTTGATATTTTTAGAATATACTCATGACATGGTTTTACCTAAAAAAGAAGAAACAAGCAAACCCCAGGACAAGACAGATGCAAAAGTAGCCAATATCTCCACCGGCATGGAAAAGGTAAGTTTCAATCTTTGTTTCTCTTTCTACCCCTCGCCCTTATTATTCCGGGGTTACTAGACACTATTTAATTAAATAATTTAAACTTGCTTCAGGCCTGCCTCGTGAACGGAAAAACAACCCCAGTACCGCAAGGTCCTACCATTCCTAAAGTCATCAAGTTTTTGGACTATGAAACCAGTACTGAAATGAAGTGTAAGGCACTTGACATCTACAATGTATTGACTCATCCCCCTGTAAGTAAAATCAAAAACACGGATTCATTCATGTTTCATGTCATAGCTTTATTATGCTAACTGTTCACGTCTTACGTATTCATGCAGATGTTTGCCGCTTTCACCAATGGGTCTGGGCACATCGAACCGAAAGTGGGAGGAAAATTTGACATCTTTGGTGGCAACGTACATGGTGAAATAAAAGAGCTAAAATCACCTAATACGATAGTACAGAAATGGAGGTTTAAGCACTGGCCGGAAGGTCATTTTTCAACTGTAACTTTTTCATTGGTTCAAGAGTCTGAAACCACAACCGTGAAACTGATTCAAATTGGTATTCCGGAATCGTAAGTGTTTCATGGTTTTATTTTGTCCTGTTTAATGCGTTCAGCGTTTCAGCTCAACGGATAAAAATGACTGACACTGAGAAACTGAATTCATTTTATAGTGATTACGAGAAAACAAAAGAAGGATGGGACCGCTACTATTGGGATGCAATTAAAAGAACCTTTGGATTTGGATCGTTTATGTTGTGATGTGAAAACAAGTAGTACACAAATTCCAATATCGTAAGGGGATAATGGTGTCCAAAAGATTTTACTTTGTTTTCTACTAAAAGTCTGTCTGTTGAAAGTTTACATGAAAGAGTTTTCAGTCATCGGTAAATAAAATCTACTATTGTCGTAAAATAAGGAAGAGCATAGATTGACTATTGACTCATCAGTATGATTGAAATATCGTGGATATGAACATGTGAAGTGGAAGTGAAGACGTCCTATTAATTGTATTAATGGCAGAACCTGGTGTACTCCTCCCGATTCAAAAGGAAATAAATCTTGAGTTGACTTTCGTTATCTTCGATTGATTTATTTCCATAATTTAGAATTCAAAATTCCAATACTGCATTAAAATCCTAATGGGTTCAGTTTTAACTAACTGAAACATGAAGGTTTTATGTTATACTTGTACTATTTTACGCATACGAGGCCAAAACATTAAAAAAGTGATAAACTTCTTCGGAATCATAAACTGCAACTTGAGTAGTACAAATTTTACATTTGACAGGATTAAACATGTCATTGGATGACCCTTGAGTATCAATGTCCATATTTTTATTTTTGTTCCTCTTTCCCTTTTTTTGTTCTTTGAGTGGAACTCGAAGAGTCTCAGTTTTGTCAATCACACAATTCATCACAAACATGGCACGATATTGACTGCTGTAGTATTCATGTCGCTGACAATCCAAACAAAGAGTGGTAAAACACGCTGGACAATTCAAAACAGCGTCCGAATTTGGTAAACTGGTGTTTTTGCCGCTACTTGAAGTTGATGGTTTTGAATGGTTCGGAGGAATTGGATTTGTCTTTGCAGAAGTTGAACTGGAGTCAGTAGTACCATTTACAGTTGTGTTTGACGCTGCCGGGACACGGGTTTCGATTGAGTCCGAACTAGTATTCTTCACATGACACTTCTGCCTTCTTCGATCCACCCAAGCTTGATCTCTGGCATCCGAGTCCGGGTCATAGAATAGATCATCATTGGAAACAAAAGCTCGTTTCTTTTGTCTTGCACTCTTTACATCATCATCTTCACCCTCACTCTCATCCGAATCGAAGTAAATCGAGTCATAGAATTCTTTATTCTCGGGTTCTCCTGGCGGAGGAGGCTCTGACTCTGAATTTGGAATGTTACTAAAAGATGCTGGACCTTGAGCAAATTTCACTCTTTTCTTTGGTTTGACCTTCCCAACTCCTGAATCGTCTGGTTTGTGAGGTTTCGAGGTTGAGGGTTTAGGTGACTGTGACATTTTCTGGAGTGAAGATGAAGATGAGGATCGACTCAGGGATTTTTGGTGTTCAACACCACCTAAACTCTCAACTGCTAATGCCCTTTTGTCACGTTCCGCCTCCATCTCTGCTTGAAATTCATCAACATCCCGATTTTGTCGAGTCTTTGTGTACGGCATACTTGACATCATCATTTTAAGAAGAGCGTCGTTCTCATGTTTCTCCTCCTCATCACTGGAAATAAATTTATCATTAGATTCACCAGGGCCCATCGCGATTAATTAAGATGAGGCTAAGAAACCATGTACCAGAGCTTATAATTATTATTTGAACCTGAAGCCACTTCGGGGGGGTCACTGGAGTGAGTGGCCTGACCGTACAAACAAGAAGAAAATAATCTCTGAATATTTATGTTTGTAATAATAATAATGATACCTGTCCAATTCGTGTGTTAATTTCTCTCCGTCTTCCTCGTCATCGGTATCTGACCCCAAATCCATATAATTAATGTTCTCCATTACGACGTTTAAATTCCGATTATAATTGGTTGCTACAAAACAAGTGAATGGATGAACTCAGAAGCAATCCAGCTACAAGAAATATTCTCAATTCTGGTCAAAAAAATCAGTGGCCAACAAAAAACGAAGTTGAGTTTTGCTGTGATTTTTGTATTTCCCACCACAAGAAACCCGCGAATGATGATTGATATTTTGAGATTTTGATATGGAGCGCGAAATAGCGGAAGTGGAAGTGAAATAGATTTCGACTCGACTCACGTCGTCGCGTCGTCAAAGTCACAAAGTTGTCTTTTGTCTTGTCACGCATGTAAAACACAAATGATTAACTGATTTCATTATTAACTATTACCTCTCAGTTGGTAGTATGTACAAATGTATGTACAATATGTAATTTACGTTGCAAGTAAATAAAACGTTGAGATTGAGCACTAATACAAACTACATACTTATACTCCCCGGACATTATAGGCTGGAATGGTGGTTTTTTGATTTGGCTGAATTATCTTTATCCCTCGTGGACCACGAGGGATAAATATAATTCAGCCAAATCGAGTCGTGGTATTTGAAATACTGTAATGGTATTGTTCTATTTGTTCTGCCGAGATCGTGAACGAATCTTTTTGTTTGTTTGCATACCATTTTCTGGATTTGTGACTTTAATGTGTGACTTCATCTTATTTTAAGCATGCAGACCGTTAATATTTTGGCTCTTACTTTCAGCCCCACCATTGATCTATTGCCAAAATGTGAAAAATACATGAAAAGTTTATGCTCTTTCAAATAATAAAAACTCGAAAGAAATTGTACGAACCCGTTTATTACTATCCTTTGTAAAGTACTAGGACAGTTACAACAATACGACAACGACATTGCTAAATTGACTATTCCATGAGACTAATCGGTAATTGTAGTTTGTACGTACTCCGCCTTTGATCACATGTTTCTTTATTGTGATACTTTTATGTAAGTTGTATGGATGATGGTTTTTCTTGCAACCGGCAAGCGGCAACCGCAACCCTTTCCCTACAACATGGCCAAGATCAGCTGTGTTCAAGTTGTTGATCCTGCATTCCTGCTTGCCCATTCTATGTTTCCACAAATAAAAGATAATATGATTAAACATTGAAGTGTTATTCCGAACCATATAAACTTTTGAAAAGTCTCTTATTCTCAGTTAATTTTTCTTTTCAAAGTCTGAAACTCCAAAGGTGTCCTAAGATTAATCATCATTTGAAATCAAGCAGCAAAAGTATTCCAATCTTAAATGTGCATACCCTGCAGAAGAAGTTTCGTTCGTAATGGACCGAGTGCCGGATTATCCTCAACGTTTTCTGCAAGTCATAAAAAACATTATCAGAATATAGCTTACTATTCCCACACAAACTAGTCTAAGTTACTATTGTAATTCTCAGATATTTTTTATTTTCAAAGTCATAAACTCCAAAGGTGTCCTAAGATTAATCATCATTTGAAATCGAAATAGAAGTTTGTATTGGAAACCAGTCATGGTATATAATCATGGCAATGAAATGTGACATACCTTGTAGATCCCGATTCAACTGCGTCGTCAAAATCAGAAAATATCTCGTTCGTAACGGGTCAACCTGGGTCAAGAATCAAGATCGGGTCGAACCTGTATATTCTCTGTTTGAAATCATCAAAAAATTAAATTAGAACAATTGGTTTGCCATTCTCCAATCTCCAACAGTACAACTAGTTTTTTCGTAGTGACGTAGTCACTGGTAATTCTCAGTTAATAATTCTTTTCAAAGTCTTAAACTCCAAAGGTGTCCTAAGATTAATCATCATTTGAAATCGAAGTATAAAGCCAACCATTTGCTTGTGGTTTTGGTTGTGCTAATTAAATAAATAAATGTGGCAATAAAGCATACCATTATATGATTCAACAATGAAGAGTAAACCAGAAATCGTGTTTTTTAGTAACGCGTCATACTCCAAAGTCAAGTGCGGGTCGATCCAGTACCAGTACATCTTTTGTATCTGCTAGTAACTAGTAATTCATATAAAAAATACAATAAAAACTATTCCTGTAATATAAAATATAAAATAGTCAAAGTCCCATGTAATTCTCAGTTAATGATTTCTTTTCAAAGTCATTGACTCCAAAGGTGTCCTAAGATTAATCGTCATTTGAATAGATTATAAATGTCTCAACCACAAAGTAAAGAAATTCGACATACCATGAGTCATGAGATAACGAAGTTATCCCGGAACAAATGCGAATTCTCCTTTATCTTCGCTGTCCGGTACCAACTACCAAGGTACCCTCAGAGGATTTGCGGACATCATATCTTCATATCACTTTCGACTTAGAAATGCCTGAAAATCGTGAACTATTTTTCTGGAAATGCTCATATTTCAATTCTTCTTTCATGATATAAAACCACGCACCAACGACTGCCAATTCCGTCGGAATAATTGGGACAGTCCAGTCTCCTCTCAAATCCTGATGGTCACTTCGTCACTTCTGGGAGTTTAAGAATTTCGTGGTCGTCTTCCTATAAACATTTAACTCCTATCCTAAATCCTAACTACAATTTTTCCCAAAACCATCACACACCAAGCACGCCGTGTTCAGATTTCAGAATCCATGTGTTCGAATTTAAAAGAAACATGGTGTTGGCGGGATCTGAGGTACGCACGAAGTCAGGGTTCGCTCATAAACCTGGTACGTAAAAAGGGTAAAGTATTTTTGACTTTCCATGTTTGATTGTTTGAACCACCATTAGTTTTTTAGTTGTTTTACGACAAAGACAGAAATGAAATCAGACTAAAATCATTTAATAACTCGTTCCATTCAAATACTTTATTACGATATCTGATATTTGATATTTAATAACAGATTACCACCAGTATAACCGATCCAGTGCAATACTCCATTGTTTCATTTAATATGGATATTTACAGATGGCTAGATAATTCATCTTAGTTTTTTTTTGTTAAGTAGATTGAATCGTTAGGTAGCACAGTTGCCCATTAAAATTAATGATCACAATTTCACACACTATTTTAATTCCTACTGCATAGTAAGTACACACAGTTCAGGTGAGTCACTATACAAATATCATATTTTTTGAGTGGTTTTAGGCAGGCGCTCAACTACATGCAATTAAATAATTCGATCAAATAAATTAGGAATGATTGGTTAACTCATTATCACTATCGTTCATCCTCGAAGCTGAGGTTGGCCACACCCACAGCCTCTTCGGGTGGGACAAACTCGAGGAACGGATTGGAAAAGGGAGCAGAACCGAATAAATCCACGCCAGTAACCCCCATGGGTCGATATTTGAAAACATCTAACAACAAAGAAAAATAGGACAAACTAAACAAAATTGAAAACAAATGTCAAGAGCAAACTGATACGAATAAACCAAATTAAACAAGGAAGTGCCAGGTAGGATATCAGTAAGGGTAGGGTTAATAATTTTTAAGGGGGAAATGTTGCATTCCTTATAGGAGCAAAAAAATGAAAACGAAATTATCCATGCTGTGCCCCAGTTTTTACAGATTATTCGACTCCATGTCCATAATATTACGGTGAGTGTCGTTTGGAATGTTGTATGTAATGAATGTATCATGCATGTAATATTTGATATCGTGAATGACTTGTTCTATAACTAGTGGTTTACTTCTTGAAATCAGATCTATTACTGCTAGTGCTGTTAGATTTATTACGACCAGCGCTGGAAGACATACCAAACGGAGCATTCTCAAACGGATCGTCATCACTTGCTCCTTGTTCTGTTGTTGAAGCCGTAACACCGGTGGCCGCAAATGCGTCCCCTTCGAAGGGGTTCCACGATGAAATTACTTGCTCTGATGATGCTGAAGCAAGTTCAGGCGGTTGTAGGGCATTTCTGAGAATCGAATGAATAATCCAAGCATCAATTAAAATATCAACGAGAAAAATTACTGACTACTAACTACACTAAAAAAAACCGCACTCAATATACTAAGCTGAGCAAACATTAAAAATGGCAACCCTAAAATGCTGCCATTTTCGTCTGGATTCGCTAGTCAATCGAATATTTGATATTAGTCCAGCAAAACATTAACTTTACAAATTCAGATATATGTTAAACAAACTTGTCAAAGGCAGAGGAGTCTGAGGCATTTCTTCGATGTCCGCTGTTGTGTTCAATGGTGTCCAACGATGCATTTCGGCGATGCGAGTGTTCAGCTGCTTCTATAGGTTTCGGACTTTTTGGCGGGGGAAGCAGGGCGGCCCCAATGACAGGGGCGGGTAAAATCATAGAACCTTTAGGCCGTTGACGTGGTGTCACACTAGTTTCAAGAGCAGTGACAACAGGAGCTGGTGTCACAGATGCTGATTTAACCGGTTTCTCATCAGATTTCAGTTTGACACAATTAGTCATAGCCGTAACAAGAGAGTCCATTGACGGCGGTGCTGAGGTTCCTCCTACATTTGTGACAGGATTGCTTGTCCCAAGCATGGAGTAACAAAGTTCTGAAACTTGGTAAATGTCCGGTCGAGTTTGTGGGTCAGGTGTTAAAAGATAATATATCAGGGAGTGGAGTTGTTGAGAAAATGGGGATGTAGTTGGAATAGTCAGATGGGCAGATTGAATGGCAAGCACCGAGTCTCCAAAAGGCGTTGTATAAAAGCACATCTAAAAAAGAAGGTGAAATCAATAAAAGAAAATACCTGTTTTAACATTCAACCCGATCTCAACCAATATTTCCTGGCTTTGACAAAAAAAGCCTGGATAGCTAATGAACGCCCTGGCTAGAAATTACAATAGCAATAATAAATATGCCTTTGCTAAGACTGCAGTCCTAACCCCGAATATAAACAAAACGATTATTATACCTTGAATAAAAGCACACCGAGTGCCCAAATATCAGCCTTGGTAGTAATCGGTCCACGATTAGAATACAAATCCACCATTTCAGGGGCTCTATAAGAAAGCGTAGTGTACTTGTCCAACTCCTCCTGAGTTTGAGTCACACCTGTGTAACAGAACAAAAATGAGATTATTTCATAGTGTGGAATTTATTGGAAAGCGATGTGCGAATGCGAATACGTTTATGTAGAACCATAAAGAAACAAACCATGAATCGTGGGATCCCAAAACTTTGGTGTAGCTGAGCCAAAATCACAGAGTACAAACTTTGCTTCATCCTCCAACACATTTTCTACTTTAAGGTCCCTATGAATAATGGGTGTGGCACATTGATGTAACCTGGCAACTCCGGCTACAACGTCCGCCAACACTTGAAGAACCTCCTTCTCCGACAAATGTGTTTTGGCTGACATTTTTGCGTTGAGAAGAGATAAGAGAGAGCCTCGACAGTACGGCATGAGACAAAGCGTTTCGGTCACACCACCCCCCAGGGGAGTCACCATGTAGTCTAGACAAGCTAGTAAATTAGGGTGGTCACCAAGTGTCGACTGAAAAATTATAAAAATAGAATTTATATCATTTTAGACGAAGTTTTTACGTTCGAAGTTTCGATTCGAACAAAAATTGATACACAAAACTTTTCAATGTAGGGGAGTTCAAATCATGACAGAATAGAATTTGGAAAGGGTGAGTGGGGTGGCTGAAAACGACAATGGTTCGACAAAATTCTGATGACGTAACGAAAATAAACGGGGTTGTTTGTGCTTTAACATTCTTTAACATTTCCCTGAGTACTTACTCGAGGACTAAGACGGAACGGAACTTAAATTGAAAATCAATGAAAAATATGAGTGTTCGATGCAGGTAAATCAATGGGAAAATGATAAATGAGAAATGGTATAATAAGAAAAATTCTTTACCATGATTTGGATTTCTCTTGTCGCAACCGCCAAGTCATGTTCATTATTGACGACCAACCTTTTCAAAGCGTATTTTTGACTACCAGACCGAGCAAGAAAAACGAGTCCAAAACCCCCCTCTGCAATTAATTCTTCAGCTGACACAGTTAATCTTGGCAAAGTCCATGGCTTCCCAATACATGACCCAGAAGGAACGGTTGTATCAATTTTACTCAACAATTTCTTCATCCTCTCATTCACCCACCCAGGTTATGGTGATCACTTGACCTCTGACCTCAGGTTATTTTTGTTAATTGAACACTTTTTTAACGGTAGTTTTAATTAAATTCTAGTCAGTCAGTTTTAAATTTCGTCATTTAGTGGGTGGGTGTTGTTAGTTAGAATTTTAATTTATTTCATGAAGGGAATTTGAACGGACGCGGGAGTTTTCCTAATTCTAAGATTCTTTCCTATCCCACCCAAGTCATAAATTTTGGACTGTAGGTGACGCGCATGAACTCCAACTGTCAAAGGTGAGAAGAGAACCAAAAATTACACCTTACCAGTCCAGGGCCTAATGTGGGCGGTAATTTTATTGAAGGGTCTTTTATGAGAGAAGGGATTTAATTTAAGGGCAGTATTTTGAAGAGGTCATACAATAAGGAGCTTCGTTTCTTTTCAAAGCACTGTAGTGAATATTAGTATTGGTGTGAATTTCGGATGTACCGCTTGGATGGGGCCATCTGAAATCGTCAGTAGTGGTGTAGAGTGTAAGTGTCCAGGCCCAACCTTTAGGAGTATTAGGATTAGTTTTTTGCACTTTGGGTTCATGTCTCATGTACGCTGAGAGAATATCAATTTCATAATCCAATGATCGTACGAACGATTACTTTCAGAAACTATTCTTTAGAAAATCAAATGATCTTCCTGTATCTACATCTGCATCATATTATATGGGATTGGGATTCCTCAAAAAAACAAAAAAAACTATGTACTGTCCCAACTCCCAAGTATCCTTGTTTTGTTGAACATTTGAACTCCATGTCAAATGTCCTGCCCTACACGCCTGCTTTGTTTGGCAGAACGCCACGCCAAAAGTTAGAGTTGAGATTTGAGAATCCAAATGGGTGAATGGGTGATTGGGTAAAGATGTATTCTTACATCTTAGAAAGCGTTAAAATACGAGTTGAGTTTGAGTTTGTTAAGATTCGTTGCGGTTCTGACTATTTCTGAGTGCCTTAACCAGTTCTGAATCAGAATCAGAACTAGACTGACTGGTTAAATCAATCACTTGAGTCCTTTAAAACATTCCACCCGAATTCCAATTAAAATGTGGAATTTTTATGAAATACTGAACTGTGTTGTAAGTGTTCAACGTTCTTACTAACAAATCAGAAGCAACATTCCCTTAAACAATAAGAACTAGTATAGATCCGTAATGTAAATATGGATGTAACGAACATCCTATTCCCATACTACATAAGTAGCGTGCGAGTGTGAAGCACAAAATAAAAAACGAATCGTATTTTGGTTTAACGATTTATATAGCTTATAACACTCTACATCATTCACCGACCACGCAAAATCCACAAAAATGGATTTCACATTACATACAAAAGAGTTGGATCAATTACTATGGATGTTGGA
>JAQGCB010002128.1:0-12344 GCA_034698835.1 Protaphorura tricampata
AACACGCTATTGATGAGTACTGGAGTACTGACCCATTGATTGCAACTCCGATGTTTGGAAATTACATGTCACGTAATTGGTTTCAAACTATTACTAACTAACGAATATGCCAAACGTCTATACAAACACCTATTAAAAAAAATCTCAAAATTTGAGAAAAACTTTTTTTTATTTTGAAAATTTTGAAAGCCGAATGCGTCCTATCTTATGTGAAATTTTGTTCTGAATTCAACGGTGGTCATAGAATACCGCTGCGATGATTATTTCGCGAGATTTGAGTGACCGTCAGTCCTAGCTTATTTTTGGAGTTTTAAAAAAGAATTTCGAATTTGACTCTTATAGTCAATAACTAATAATTCTAGAACAGTTGTGAAAGTTTCTTAATCTGATTCGTGAACCCCTTGTTTTTCTCGTAGCAAGTTACATAATCTAATAGCCACGAGATCGGAAGGGCACTTCAGAATTATTTTGTAGCCATTCGGCCATACTACAGAAACACTATCGCTAAGTGTATTGACCTTGCAAATACGACTGAAGTCATATGTTTTTTTGACAGCCTCACTGGCTGGGTCCGTCGCGACAATGCGAAGGCCGTCAATCGTGATCACCCAAATTCGGTCGGGCTGATCTTCTGTTATTGATGCAACTATTGTTCCAAACGAGCCCATCTGTTGAAATAATTCAGAGTTCATTATTGAGTTGTAAAAAGACGTATCAGGTTACTTGGTCTCTCATACTTTCTGAAAATGAAGGAACAGGAAAGGTTCGGATGTTCCTGGCTAGGTCACTCACTTCGTCACCTGAATGAATTCGATGGTTGACCAGACAGAATTTCCGAGAGGACTTACACAGTTTGTCTTTAAATTTGGAATGAACCTGAAGTTTGTGTCATGCGCGGTGGGACTATGCCTATATAGTCCTCAACCCACACCACATGCACTACAAGGGGTGCTGGGAAAGAGTTGACCCCGCCCGTGCTAAACACAGGGGTGATTTCCCTAACCCACTTTCCTGTGCTGTGTGGGGAATTCTTCCTCAACTCAACTCCATCCATCCCTCTCTCACTCGCTCAACAACAAGGAAAGGAGAAAGACTTATCTCATTCACTCCAGACCACACACACAGAACGGACACACGTGACGCCATTTTCAAAACCAAGTTCTGTTCTGAAAATCGTATGCAGCTGCTCTTTCAAAGAATCGTTCATCCGAGCGAAAAAAATCCTCCGCACATCTAGAAAACTATGAGTGTGAAGGTGAACAGTGTGAAGTTTAAGTATTGCGTTAGAGGCCACAAGTACAGTGAGAAATTGAACCTGAGTCTCCAAGATTTATTACTCGTCCGGGATTATGCACATGACCTTAAGAAGAAAGAGTAAGTGTAGTAGTAAAACTTATTTAATTTGTTGTACATCAGTGTCAAATGCAGGGTTCTTAATTATCATGATAATTATCAAACGAACCCTGGTCAAATGGGTCAATTTTAAATCAATCAAAATAATTCTAATTTCTTAGAAGGGGAGACAGTGATGAATCCCCACCATCCGATCAACAAGAAGAGGAGGATGATAGACACAGCCCCCACCCCCCCAATCAACAAGAAGAGGAGGATGATAGACACAGCCCCCACCCCAATCAACAAGAAGATGAAGGTGGTGCGGGACCCTCCACCGGTCAGCGGCTTAACCGCAAAGAAATCAACTACCGCGAGCGGGGTGCTCATAAAGTTTCAAAAAAGAAACTCAGAGACCGTTCACGCGGCGGAGCAGGCAGTGGGGGAGGAGGAGTCGTCCTGGGTGGTTCCCCGAGTGGCGGAGCAGGCAGTGGGGGAGGAGGAGTCGTCCTGGGTGGTTCCCCGAGTGGCGGAGCAGGCAGGGGGGGAGTCGCTAGCTGCCTCAAAGATTTTGTGGGATTTTCCCCAAAAGAATTGCGTGGCGTCGGCAATTTCCTCGGTGGACAGGGCACATCAGTTGCAAACGAACACTCATATACCTTCGAAACAGGAAGAGTCAATCGTAGAAGACAACGAAGACCGTGTAAGTACAACTGTGCTAGAATCTGTGGCCACGAATCTTGTCCAAACCACGGAAATGACGACTATGAGTACTGCCCCCAACACTGCTCTTGTCCAAAGCAAAACTAACAAAGTCTTCATGTGTGTTAAAACATCAAACACAAATAGAGTGATTTGGAGCACGATTGAATCGGTGGAGTTCAATTCAGTTGACGTCTTAAAGTTTATTCGAACAGCACTTTCTCCTATTCGTGCAAGAGTTTTTCCAAATTAATTTACGGTTTGAAGTGACATGGAATAACCCCGAATACCTCCTGATACTTTTTAAGTACAATCTAATTTTCAATAATAAAACAGAATTCTTAACACGATTGTTTCGCGTTAATTTTAATTTTAATTTAATTTTGGATTGAAATAAAGGATTCATTAGCCACTTGTGTGTTGGCCGTTCACACTACCATTAAAAAATGTGTACATTTTTTATTTCGACTATTTAAATCTGAATCCGAATCTGTGCTCAGATTACCGCTGCGATCATTAGATCGCGAGATATCGCGGTTTCAATAGTCGTCATTCGTAGCCGTTTTCTGCCGGCTAGCCTTAGACGGAATATTACGGCTAGGACTGACGGTCACTCAAAGCGCGATATCTCGCGAAATAATGATTGCAGTGGAAATCTGAGCACAGATTAAGATTCACAACAAAATTTCCAAGAAGATAGGAAACATTTGGTTTTCAAAATTTTCAAAATAAAAAAAAATATTTTTTCAAAATTTTGAGAAAAAACTTTTTTTTCATTTTGAAAATTTTGAAAACCAAATGCATCCTATTTTGTGTAATATTTTGTTGTGAATCTTAATCTGTGCTCAGATTACCGTTGCGATGATTATTTCGCGAGATATCGCGCTTTGAGTGACCGTCACTCCTAGCCGTAATATTCCGTCTAGGCCTATAGTAAAAGGCATATATAAAAAATGGTACAAAAAGTTATTCTTTCACTTCGTTGACTTGACTCTGCTAAATAGCTTTACGTTGTGCCTAGTGAAATCCGGTGGGAAAAAGTCATTGGGAAAGTTTCAGCTGGAATTGTGCCGTGAAATTTTGGAAAAGTTTGGAAAAACAGTGCCTACAAATTGTAGAAAACCATCTCGTAAACCAATTCCGTCCAGATTTGTCGGGAGACATTTCCCGGCCCCAATTCCTCCAACTGAATCAAAGCAAAATCCGACTCGAACGTGTAAAATTTGTTCTAACCTCAAAATACGAAAAGAATCGCGATACATTTGTATGTCTTGCAATGTAACACTTTGTGTATACCCGTGTTTCGAAAAATACCATACAGAATGAGTAGTATATGTAAAAAGTATAGAGTTTTAATAAAATTAAAGAATGTTGAGTTTGTCAAATTTCGACCAATATTTCAAAATGTGTTAGTAATTTCCTGAATTGACGGTTAATTAATTTTAGCTGTAACATATATCGCTGCAGCCAAAAATAAACCTGGCAGTACGGGACACAATTAGTGTAACTAGGTTGGCCGTAGGGGTCAAGCCATTTATCCCGAGTATTCTCGGGCTTGGTATTTATGGCACAGAAAATTTAAATGACATTGACATGGAAAGGGTTAAGTAGTTTTGGAGTTTTGTATTTGAAACCCGGCTTTTATTCGAGACCGGCCTCTATTTGATAATTGATCATCTGTATTAGGGGTTAATTGTAATAATTATTCTTGACAGCATGCCCAACTAAAAATTATGAAGTCCAATAAATGGTTATTAAAATGATGAAGTGGCAAAGATGTGAAATTAATGATCAGTTATTACTATTACCTACAATCTCACCACAATCTTCATAATCTACAACCATTTACCACTTACTAGCATGACCAAACACGCAGACACGCATGCAATCAAAAACTAACCAGTTCCGTCACACCTGAGAATAAATTGACAGTAATAACATGAGAAAAGACGTGGATTTTTTGAGGTCAAATTGTGTGAAACAACCAAAGGAACACGCCGAATGCCGCCCTTTCGATTTATTATCATTCTTCCCATTTTTGCTTTCACTTTCATTTCAACGCAAAATTTAATCACTTCAACAAATCATCAAGTCCTTGACCTTAGACTTGAAAGTGAAAACATAAAATTAAAGGAAGGAAGGAAGTAAAGTATAAAATTAGATCCGTCAACGTCAACGTCAATGACCGCTACACGCAAACGCACAACAATCATTTCATTAGGTCAAGATTTTTTAAAACCCGGATTTATATACCAACAACAGCAGAAGCTTTAATTTTTTTTTGTACAAGATCGAGTGTTATTTGATTTAATTTGATATTATTGAGGCATCATTCTTCAATAATGTGAAGTATGTATGTGTGGTTTTTATTTTTAAAAAATGATGCGAATTTTAAGTAAAAGAATACACTGATTAATTGACATAGTCGAGGCTGAATCAAACATCTTGTGCATTTCATGTGTCTTTTTGCGAGTTGCTTCCCATTTGGCCTAAGGATTTACATATTAATTGTGTAGTTACCCTAGTAGTAGGAAAAACCAGTGGAGAAAAACCTCTTCAAAGCAACCCTGGGGAGAGGAGGTCCGAGGAATTGAACCCCAGCACAGCGAGAGCGATCTGTACACCTGTACCACTCCGCCATATGATATGATTGAGCTATTACAATTTTAAGTAGGATTTTGTGTATTTTTTCCAGCCGGGTATTTTCTTTCTCCACAAGACAAATCCTGAGGCAAGGATCAAATGGGTGTTGTCGATTACACGCAGCGATGCTTCACTACCTTAAGACCAACGTGAATTCATTGTACATATTTTTATTGATTTTTTATTACAATTATCGACAGAACAAGCCTTACGAGTTGCATGGATTATGAAATATGAAAGCAAAAAATTTTGACCTTAATTTTAACTCTCTTTGGGTAACTTCGTTATAGGTATAAAAAAAAGAAGTTTATAACCAGAGTATAGTACAAAGCAAGGGTGGACAAAATAAATGGTTGAGATGAGTGCTAACTAGGAATATGAATTATTATAAACTGACCGTTGCCAATTTCAAGAATACTAGCCTATCCGCACGATCATCTCTGACATTGACATGACGATGACACTGACAATGACATTATTCATATTTTTTGTCACAAAAAAATCGTGTCATCTCTCATCATCACAATCGCATCGCCATCGCCATCATCATTTCAAATCTTCTGATTTCGCTTGCATGCCAAGCGATCGATCTTGTGCCATATCAATGCATGCAAATGAAGCAATACTTGATTTTTATTAATAATTCGATAGAAAACGAAACTGTCCATGTCCTGTAATTGTAATTTCACACAGTCGAACATGGAACACCAGCTTTCTTCGAATAAACCTCATTAGAACGAGAATTACACATAAATTGAGTTATGATAAAAATCAATGTACATTTCATTATATTGACTGATATACATAAGTAGTCAGTCAGAATTTGTGTGTGTGTGTAAAAAAAATCACACATTTCTGGTTTTCGCTTTCACTATGACCAGACCAAACCAAACTGCAGGCATGGGTGTCTATGATGAGGTATTCGTTTAATTTACTACATGCACTACAACTACAGTGTGTGAGATCTCTCAATTTTTTTTTCTCACATTATTGTTACAATTGTTGTCCTATGGTATGGCAATGGCAATATGTCAGGGGGACGCATCCGTGGTATGAACGCGAGGGTAATCAAGAAATGTCTGTATGTAATTGTAATCGTGCATGTGCATTGTTTTACGAAAAAAAGACCGGTTGTTTGTAAGCAGAAAATTTTTGTGCGACAAGATGAAGTTCAATGGCAAATGTTAGTAGTAGTAGTAGTTGTTAGTAGTTCCGGCCACTGTACAATTTCACTTGTCATTTTTCCCATCGCAGAAGCTTTATGAATCGACGAACTCCCGATCAAGTCTCTTAGTATTTCATTCACCGTCTTCAGAATATATTCAAGGAAGAAAAAATTTCAAAATTTCAAAAAACCATATCAAATATTTTTTTCTTTCCAAGAAAACTGACAATTTTGTGAAAAATGAAGCAACAACAAAAATCCTTAGTGTTAATTTTAAGTATTTTCGGTGTGATTTCCGCCACACTGGGACAACAAGTTCAAGTCCACCTTCATCAACAACAACCACAAGAACAAGACCAAATGTCTCAAGCCAGTAATCATGTAGTGAATTATATACTACCACAAGGAGTCCCACAACAACAACAGCAACAACAACAAATACAACTACAAATTCAACCACAGGCTGACCAAAGGTACGAAATCCACAGTGACCAAGGGTCAAGTGTTGTTTATGGACAACCAGAAGTCGTAGAATCTGCTGGGTCAGGATTGGGTCATGAGGAATCAATCGCAGCTGAATCTTTCGCTGGAGCAGGAGCATGGGAAGAAGCAGCATCCGTTGGAAGTTCAGCCGTTAGTAGTGGATGGAATAGCGTGTCTGAAATGTTTGTTAATTTGGGAGCATTTCAAATGCTTTTAATCCCAGTCATTTTGTTGTCCGCTGTTTTCATGTTGTATGCTGCATACTCTTCACCGTATAACGCTCAATCACATTACCTTGTGGATTCTATCCCTGGGTATGGTGGATACGGTGGACATGGAGGATACTACGGACCCGACAAATGGAGACGGAGTTTGAATTCTTTCATGGGAACGAAAATTGAGGAACTCACGCCCAAAGTTTTGGACGCCATTAAGAATTTTGCTGCCAAACATTGATTTTGTTACGAAAGGTGAGCCAAAAATGTTTAAATATTGAACGAAATATACAAAACTTGCTAACATTTTCTGGCGATTATCCCAATTTTTGGGCACTCCAGAAAAAATATTTGGCCATCATAATTTTTGTGGGATATCATTTTGATTTTTTTTAAAATTTGAATTGTTTTTTTTTCACAGTTACCAAGAATCCTGCCGAATTCCCTAAACACATCACATTGCCAAAGTGGAATTTCTAAGGAAATTCATGGAAATATTTTCCAATTGTTTTTGTTATATATTCAAGTTATTTATGGTTTGTTGGGAGAGAGTGTTGAATTTACTCAGGTCAGCTTTTTTAATTGACGTTGTTGAATTTTACTGGTATTAATTTAATGATTATTAAAATGAATAAATAAAATGAGTTAACTATTTTCCGCCAATTAAATGTCCGTGTTTACAAATTCAAGCGAAATAAAGGTAAATTATGGAAAAGTGAAATTTTGAACAATAAAGGACTCACAAAATAACATGACCATATTTTCAACCTACCTGTTAGAAAGTAAAATAGAAATAAGTTGTCGCAAGAGAAGAGACACAAGTTAATGGAGACAGGTAGTTCAATAAACTAGGTAAACTGGTTCAAGTACAAATGCAAGTTCAAGTTCAACCTGAGTCCGCTTCCTGTCAAAGGAAAAAAGACTAGCTTACAATTTCCGTTAAAATAAACTATACGGTAAACGGTAATGATATGCAAGTAGTTTACAATTAGTGTTGTGTTCACACGTAGTGAGCCTACATTAAAAGTGAAAATGAGATTCGTGACTTGTTGTCACACTCGCACTCATGATCTGTAGGCCAAGGACACAGTAGTGCAGATAAAAAAAAACTGCAAACTGCAATTTTTAATGAATCGAAAGTAAATACTGTAAGTTAAACCCTGTTTTTGGCATGAGATCTCACCGCACGTACTGTAAGGACATTAACAATGTGCCCACAAAAGTAAAAGCATTGGCAAAATGCCTGCCCTCCATGTGCTAAAAATTACCGGTCTTTATCGGACCGTAACGACCTTACCAGTTCATGAATGTCGTTTTGGACTTCATACACAAGTTAATTAAACCGAGGTAGTCATAAGTACATAAGTCCATTCGCCTTTGGTTGAAAATAGCAAAATTACACTGACGGCACAAACGGTACAGTACAATTAAATAATGGTCGTTATTTCTTACAAGAAATAGATAGACAAAAAATATTAGTAGTTGAAAAATATTACAACGCAGTTATGCCCCAATGAACAACCGCCATGCGATTGCAACTGCAACCGCGATTATACCGGCTGCCGAGTTATGCAATGGGCACGGGAATTTACATAATTGTAAATAACAGTTCAATAAATTATTATATGGAGGGAGTGGGCTATTAAATAAATATCTTCATAACGTCAATTTGTGTAACCACCCTCTGCAATAACATGTGGCACAAATAGTCGAGTTTTCTTTAAATCCAGGATAAATGTGAGAAAGCTTCTTTTGGACCACCCTGTACATGTAAGGTAAACACGGAGTGGTTTCAATATTAGTATTTGTTGTTATATTGTTAATCAAAATAATCATTCTCCTCCCATCATAAAAGCGAATGCCGGTCGACTGGATTTGGTGTCAGATCATGAGTCATTCATTCATTGTTCAAAAAATGTGTAGTCGTTAATAATGAAAAGTGAGTAAATCCAGAAGTGCATTCATTCTTACCAGAAAGAAACGAACTATCGTCACAATACTCACATTCCCACGTACGTATTTAGCTGCGAGACAATGAAAGTATATAATTTAAAGGGTTTCTCCTCAAAAAGTGAACTGCCATGTTTTATACCTCATCAAGGAATTAATTAATTAATAGTGGGCACGCAACAATCACGAAATTAGTATTCATTACTTAGTAAGCACTTATCTTGGAGTATGAAATGAAGGATGGAAATTATGATAGTCTTGTTTCGTACATTAACTATTCCAGTTCTCTGAAAACGCCGATGGAAGTCTGTGTGAATTTAATGCAATCGTAAGTTCTGCCACACAAATATTCCCAGTTTGAATTAAAAATTAGAATTTTATTCATTATATGGCGTAGCATAGTGGTTCCGATAGTCTCCTATCATTTTGTTACGTCCATGGTTCGATTCCTTTCGTACTTATATGTTGGTTACATTAAAAATATGTCTCTCCCCTACAAGTTCACCGTAAATGACTGAATAACTGCCAGTGTTTAAATATTCGCCTGGTCTGGGCTCGAATAAACGCCGGGTCTTTCTCCACATGGTGAAAGTGGTAATAGTCTGCGATATTTGACCCAACCGGATCAAATCAATTCCTCGGCGATTAACCTGTCAAATCTGTCATTCACGGCATTCCTATACTTCCTATTTCTCAAAAGAATACGGGTCTCGTAAAGTTTGAATTTAAAATTAGTCATACGACAGTACCAGAAAAAGTGGTGTGCAACCCCTGGGCGGCTCTATTTAAAATAATTAACCACTAAATAAACATGATACAACCATCCATCTTACTAGCATGATTACAACCTAACCCGTTAAAACCTGCGTGTGTCTCTTTGATAGGAAATAAGAGAAACCAACAGAGATGTACATCCAAGGAAACCATTTCACATGTAAAAATTTGAATCAGAAAATAAAGTCAAAAAAGATTCACCAAATTGAACATGAATCATTTTTGTTTTCACGAATCAAGTTTTTTTTTCTGACAAAATATCATGTCCCTATCCTCACCTCAACCAGGAAGACCATTTGAAATAATTTTGTACTTTCTGGCATGACCTGATATTTGCACTTTAAATGATTACCTTGTGAGTTCTCTTGCATGATCGTATGATTCACCTTAACCCACCCTAGACTAGACCAGTTTATAAAATACAAACAACTTTACTCTCATTTTATTTACAAACATTTTTATTACTTAAACCCACTCACCTGAAGTCTCGCACCTGAACTTGAGCATTTTTATTAGAACCAGACAGATCAGACAATCCAATCTAGTAATTGGCCTGGCCTGGCCTGGCCGCCTGGCCAAGTCTTTTAGTCTTTCCTTCATTTTCACTACCTGCACTAATGTTTGTATGCATTTTACATAGCGTGCGTGGATTTTAGTTAGTCCCATATACCAAACCGGTTCCTATGCACATTCTCACCTAAATTCCGGTCAGTTTTTGGGTTTACTTTAAAACTCTTGCATGGTTGAATAGAATTGAAAGTAAACTTTTGCAGTTTAGAGTTTCACTTCTGTCAAAGATCTTCACATCGTCGGACGTTCGGTTCTTTTGTACACAAAAAATTACCAAAGAAAATTTCCTAAAAACTTCTCGCCATGAAGATTTACAAATTTTTAATTTTTGTGGCCTGCTCCGTCAATTTTTGTGCCCAATTTGCTGTATCCGAGATGATCGACGGTGTGGACGTCGGTGTACCACAATTACTCCCACCAAATCCAACACCCACATTGACCACAAAATCTAATATTGGGTACACGGTCCCAGAAACGTCTGAAGTTGTGGACGTCCAACCAGCTCCGCCTAGTTCAACTTTTCCCATTGTACCGGATGAAGAATCGACAACAACATCGGATACAGGGGTCACAGCGCCACCCACGGAAAGTGTGACCTCTCAAGGGCCAGTACAAATAGTTGGCAATTTTACAAAGGGCACTCAGAGTAGAATTGCAAGAAGTGAACATGAAGAAAGTTCCTTGTTGGGAGAATTGCTCGTTCTTGGACTTCCGGTTTTATTCATTCCAGCTCTTGGACTTGCTCTATTGTATTTATTATGGGCTGGAATGTATTCCTCTTATAATTATCACAATGGATTACCGTCATATGGTCATGGAGTGGCTTTCCAAACAAAGCATCCGAAAAAAGGACAAGGATGGGGATGGAGGAGTTTGGAAAATAATCCGGCCGCTGCCAAATTGACAGACGAAGTGACTGGAAGAATACTTCGGAGTATTTAGTTGTGAATTTGGTATGTTAAGTTAGAAGTGTCACTAATTATGCAGACAGGATAGAATTAAGAATTAACCCGATTGGTGTCATCAAATGTTTCTGCCAAAATATGTACATTTAATCTGAAGGGCCTCAAAGTAAATTATGAAATATTTTTGTGTTCTTCAGATCGATTGAATAGAAATTGCAACTTTGCACAGATGTGACAGCAGAAGGAATGAACGTAATAATTTATAAAATTAATTTATTTACCGTACAGTTGTCAAAAAATGAAATGTTCCTTTAATGTGCCGTGTCCTATACAAAGTTAAGAAATATTTGTTAATAATTTGTTGTGCAGGTTTCAAGCACAAATATATTGTGTTTTGTACGCTGATACATGTTTAAAAAAATAAAATTTGAAACAATTATACTTTGAAACACAACGAAATTGTAAATCCAAAACTGTAATGAACTAAAAAGGATTAATTCTATTGGCATTATTAGCCCGTGGACGCTAGTCCTGTAAAGGGCTTATAAGATTGTCGTGTCTGTCTGTAACGCGCTCCTCTCCATGCTAAATGCCCACATGAAATGCACTGCTGACTTTTGTTACCATAGATCACGAGCACTACTCTGTCCCATCACTGATAATACAATTAAGACGTTCTAAATGTGGGAAGCACGGTGATGCGCCTGACTGGAAACTATTATTAAACACCTCAGGGGACTATATATTGCGAAACGTCATCAAAGTGGAAATAGTGCTCCGAGTTTTAACGAGTTAGTAGAACATACTTTTTAGGTTAGTCAAAAATTTTCAGACACGTCGCTTCCAACACATTGTACTGCAGACATATGGCGTACATAATGCTAAAGTAATACCGTGTCAAGATATAATATACGCCACGCCATAACGTTAAAGAGATATCGCTCCCTAATGTTAAAGAGATATCGCTCCCTAATGTTAAAGAGATTGTAACGTTCAACGATATCGTCCCCTAATGTTGAAGAGATGCTAACGTTAAAGAGATAGCGCTCCGAATGTTAAAGAGATAGGACCACTTCTAATCATTAGACTGGAAGCGATCTATCCGCCGTTGCTTTTACTCAAATCACTTTATCATTAACGTTAAAGAGATATAACCCCCTAATGTTAAAGACGAGGGACGATTTCTAATCATAAACCCGGAAGCGAAACAGGACTGACAAACGCATTTGTTCCGGGGCTCCTTTCGGAAGTTTCGGTAAAAATTTTAGATATCCTTAGGTCACTAAATTGAACCTGTTCACAATACACGATAATTACCTTCGACATATTCAGAAGCTTCAAAAGATTATATTACATTTAAGGAACCTACAAGAGAAACAGGACAGTGCATTTGTTCCGGGGCTCCTTTCGGAAGCGTCGGTACATATTTTAGATATCCTTAGGTCACTAAATTGAACCTGTCTGCATTGCACGATAATTATTCAGAAGCTTCAAAAGATTATATTACATTTAAGGAACCTACAAGAGGAACAGGACAGTCAAACGCATTTGTTCCGGCGATCCTTGTGGAAGCTTGGGTCCATATTTTAGATATCCTTAGGTCAC